>SMSR01009444.1:0-16664 GCA_019453355.1 Ceratina japonica | reverse complement strand
TTCTGAAGTGTTCGCGACTTCGGAAATGTCAAAACGCAAAATTCGAAGTTGTTAAACTCGTCGGAGGGAAGTACTATAGACCACTGACACAGCTGTCTATTACATATGTCAAAGAAACAATATCTCTATCCTATCTACGGACAAAAGATATCATAAAGTTCACTTGTGTAAAAAAGTTACCTAATTGAGATACAAAAAAATGTTGATATGTGTGGAGTCATAGAATTGCGTATTATAGATGAGGAAGAGAGTACTTTTAGTTAAATAGTATCAGTATCAGGATTAATCATCTGTTTTGTATTTTTCACATTTTTATCTATTTATGTAAATGATTTATGAATTATTGCGGAAATTATTGTAGCACATGATTCAGTTAAAAAATTCGGTAAAGTAAAATCAATATCGCCACACGTTATGGCTGTCGCTGCATTCTGCTGCCTTTGCGTTTAGTGTACATACTTGCTATAAGCAAGTTCTACGCTTTTATCGAACAGTAGTGCGTTCACAGCAAATTAAAGTTTGTGAATTTCTAACAAATTGTGAAACTTTGACGTTTTAGAAATAATAATATTGTTGTAGCAAATGGCTACTCTCGAAGATAAATCTCTTTGGGAGGATGGAGAGGTAAAAACTAAGACTATTTCGTATAGGTTAAGATGGAATGACAAGCATATTATCCGAAAATGAGAAATAATACGTTCTACTACTTAGTTCGTCTAGATTTTTATTATATATACTACAATTTCGATATAGAATAAATTTCATTTAATTCATTTAATCTTGACTTCGTTATTTAATTTTTCTATAGGAAGCTCTTGGTGAAGATGTTTGGAGAATGTCTACAGACGAAATCGTGTCCCGGACACGTTTGTTAGACAATGAAATTAAAATTATGAAGAGCGAAGTGATGCGCATCTCTCATGAACTTCAGGCACAAAACGATAAAATTAAAGAGAACACAGAGAAGATTAAAGTAAACAAAACTCTACCATATTTAGTCTCGAATGTTATAGAATTGTTAGACGTAGATCCTCAAGATATGGGGGAAGAGGACGGTGCAGTAGTTGATCTGGATGCACAGAGAAAAGGGAAGTGTGCTGTTATTAAAACGTCTACACGTCAAACATACTTTTTGCCTGTGATCGGATTGGTCGACGCAGAAGCATTGAAGCCAGGTGATTTGGTTGGTGTCAACAAAGACAGCTACCTCGTCCTTGAAACATTACCTGCTGAGTACGATGCGAGAGTCAAGGCTATGGAAGTGGACGAAAGACCTACAGAACAATATTCAGATATTGGTGGTTTAGACAAACAAATTCAGGAGCTGATAGAAGCAGTGGTGTTACCTATGACACATAAGGAAAAGTTTGAGAATCTTGGTATCCAACCTCCCAGAGGTGTGTTGTTGTACGGGCCACCAGGGACTGGAAAGACTTTATTAGCCAGGGCATGTGCAGCTCAGACGAAATCGACTTTCTTGAAACTAGCAGGACCACAGCTCGTTCAAATGTTTATCGGGGATGGCGCAAAATTAGTGAGAGATGCATTTTCACTTGCTAAGGAGAAGGCCCCTGCGATTATTTTTATCGACGAGTTAGACGCAATCGGAACTAAGAGATTTGATTCTGAAAAGGCTGGTGATAGGGAAGTGCAACGTACCATGCTGGAGCTGTTAAATCAATTGGACGGATTCAGCTCAACCGCGGATATTAAAGTAATAGCGGCTACGAATAGAGTAGATATTTTAGATCCAGCCCTGTTGAGATCTGGACGTCTGGACAGGAAGATTGAATTCCCACATCCAAACGAAGAAGCTAGGGCACGTATAATGCAAATTCATTCGCGTAAAATGAACATGTCTCCGGACGTTAATTTCGAGGAATTGTCGAGATCTACTGACGACTTCAATGGCGCTCAATGTAAAGCTGTTTGTGTAGAAGCGGTAAGATATTTTAAAATTATTGCATGTTGAATTCGAGAGATGTTCGTTGACTCAATACTAATGAAGAAGTTCGTACTAGTACGAGTGTTGAATTCATCAGTAAAATTTCTATGATTATTGTCTAATATCCTGTTTTCTTTTAGGGTATGATAGCACTGAGGCGCAATGCTACTGCAGTTACACACGAAGATTTAATGGAAGCTATTAATGAAGTCCAAGCCAAGAAGAAAGCCAATCTCAATTATTACGCCTAATATGAATTATTCACTGGTTCAATTATTAAGATGCGTTTTATAATAAATCAAGACGGAGACATCGGAGTAATCATAAATGGAATTAAATTTAAAAACGTTTATTGAGTCTGTATAATAAATAATTTTATTTAAGTGCGTTACAAATTACTGCAAATTTTGTAAGCTTGTGTTTCGAAATAACGAACCGGGAATATTAGTATGGAAAATAAAGTAACATTCGTTTGTTTCTAATTTTATTTCTGATAATTAATACTATTTCATCATCTGAATAATTTACGTTTTTAAATTTCTGTATTTTTAGACAAAATACTATTTCCATCATCTCATTCTTTACAATATTCTTGAAATACAAAACAATCTTTATTTCATTTAGATTAATGGAAATAAAAACTTATCTTAATATACATTGCATTCTTTCATCGCCTTCTATGACTCCTCTTCTTGATCCTAAACAAAAGAGAAATAATAGTTAATAATGTTTTAACCAGTCAATGATTCTTCTATTCATATTAATAAAATCTTACTTCTTTGGTCCTTTTACAAAACACCAATCAACGGAAATAGGTTGTCCTAAGATTTCTGTCCCATTTAAAGCTTCTTTGGCTGCTTGAGCTTCTTTAAATGTTTCATATTCTACTAAGGCATATCCTTTTAAGAATCCTGTCCTTCTGTCCAAGTTCAAATGCAATATCGAACTACTAGAAGATATTTGTTTACATTTGGTGACATTGAGAGGTAGTCTATCATATGATAAACAGTTCTAAAGTGTGTTTAGTTGTGCGATTCAACGTTGAACATGTCAAATAACAATCAATAATCACTGGAGAGATAAAAGAAAAATATTTTTAGATAATTTTGAGGCACAGATCTGTGAATTATGTCAATGCAAGTGGATAAAACTATAAATGTATATAAATTTTTCCTACATCTTTGTGGGCCTGGTTCATCATCGTCTTCCTCGACAACGTTCATCGACTCGTAGTGACCAACATCATCGCGAGTGGAAACTAATTCTGCACCATGTCCTCTACCTTTTCTTCTCTTCGCTTTTTCTTTTAGACGTGCGATACCCTCTACAAGAAACAGTTAGAAATACATAACTAAAAGTAAAATAATACTGTAAAAATTGTATATTTGAATCAAATACTGAGAGTCGAAATACGAAGAGGTTATGATAAATGACGCCTACGTATAACTAGGTAGATCAGCCAAAAGCAAAATGATTATTACTTACGATCGCCTTCATCATCAACTTCGAACTCCTCTGCGTTATCAATATCTAATACATCTGCCATAGTTGAATTATTATGTTTGTTCGTTCAGTCTTAATCAACAGGGTTCCCGTACACGTTCGATGGATATGGATACGGCAATGCATGTGGAATGACAAAGAGGGTGAATATGTAGTATTATGTATTATGTATAGTGCATTGCATATAGCCATAGCTACAGTAAATGCTTTTGCTTACGAATGCGTGGTGAAGTGGGTGTTGTCTTTCATGTCAATTGATGGGAATTAATTTTTAAAGAAAAAGCAATATTAAAATGTTGCCAAAAAATTGTATACAATTGGTTTTGATCTGCCTCAACTTGGCCTGGCACTTTGCGTATGGTATGAATTTTGTTTTTTAACTAATTCTTGATATTCTGATTGCGTTGATCCAGCGGATTAATCATTTGTTAATTAAAGATGTAATTCAGATATTCTGAAAAATAAATACGCTGGGTCATGTAACAATCGTTAATATACAAAGTGCACGCAATTAGCATCCGGTATTGATTTGATTTATTTGTAGGACAAAATCTTAACAACACCGTTACGTGGTGCACAATATCAGAAGCTGAACAGAACAAGTGTAATGCATTTGCACGAGTAGTGGATCGTGAAATAGCATTCTTCGGACATAGCTATTTTTCTGTGCAATGTAAACAAGCATTTAACAAGGAAGAATGCATGACTATGCTGGATCAAGAGAAGGCTCAGATAACCACGCTGGACGCTGGTGAAATTTTTATAGCAGGACGATATCACAGCTTGATTCCATTCATGCAGGAAATATATGAGAGTGGAGTCAATTATCAGTATGCGGTTGCAGTTATTAAAAAAGGATCACTGCTAGACGTTCAGAGTTTGTATGACCTAAGAGGCAAAAAGGCCTGTTTCGCTGGTCTTGGAATGCTGGCCGGTTGGGTCATGCCAATTCATACTGTAAGCATCTTCTACTTTAATATTCCCCTAATTCTACTTCAAATAACATTTCTATTTTATGCAGCTCATGAGACAAGGTGGACTAGAGATCATAGACTGCAACAATCACGTGAAATCTGCCATTAAATACTTTGGACCCAGCTGTGCTGTAAATTCGTTGATAGACAAATATAATCCGCTGGGAGATAATTCTGATCAGTTGTGTAAATTATGTATCGGGAAGATACCTGGTGAAAGATGTACCACCTCGGATCCTTATGCTGGATACGAAGGAGCATTTAGATGTTTGGTAGAGGCAGGGGAAATTGCATTCTTAGTGCATACGACCGTCGATGAAATGACATTGACCACATTTGACTTCAGTAAGTTTTTTGTTATATTTATGCCATTTTCTTTAAACATTCTGATAATAGTAAGATTTTGTTTCTCCGAACAGATTCAGTAAAGAAAAACCAGTTTGAATTGCTTTGTCGTGATGGTACTCGCAAACCCGTTGACGACTATAAAATCTGTAATTGGGGTATTGTGCCATCGCGCGCTATCGTGACATCGTCCGCTACAAATATCGAGACCCGTCGACTGTACCAGCGATTTTTAGAAAGAGCAGTTCAAATATTGGGCAAACGTGGTGGAAGAAATTCGACAGAATTTTATGACAATCGCTTTGAGAATCGGCCAGACTTCAATAACAGATTTAGCGCTAATAATTTTAATAGAAGTGACCGTGTCAGGCCGTACGAATATGGCACTGAAAATAATGAAAATCGTGATGGATATGGAAGAAATTACAACGGAAATGAACTTTCACGGGATGGGACAGAATCAACGGACATACAACCAATAGAAACCTTTGATCTGTTCGAATCCGCGCCTAGATACGGAATGCATCATAATTTAATGTTTTCGGTAAGTAGAATCCTCTCGCTTAATATCTAATATTACATTGGTCTTGTTACTTCATTTGAAATTGTACGATGTTAGGATTCAGCACGGGACTTTGTTCAATTACTCGAGAAGGATCAAATATATACGGGTTACTTAGGCAGATCGTTAGATCCGATAATGGAAATTCGTCGATGCCCTGTCAATAAAATGACGTTATGCATTACGTCCGACCCGGAAATGGAAAAATGTATAAAAATGAAGGTAAGGATTTAAAACGACGGAACATTGTTATTTTCTTGAGTGACATTCGTCTAATTCATATCTCCATTGCAGATAGCACTAAAAGCGCAATTGTTGAAACCCGAGTTAATTTGTTACAAAGGTCATAGTCATATACATTGCATGCAGGCAATACAGAACGGGTATATATTTTAAAAAATTACAGAATAGATCTATTGAAAATTAGAAAATTTGGTAATAGACCTTAAAAATTATTTTTCTTAGAGTCGCTGATGTAGCCATGCTAGACACCAGCGATGTGTATACCGCAGGCTTGCGATTCGACTTGATTCCCTTTATATCCGAAGTTTACAACTTGCCTACACCGGAATACTATGTGGTCGCCGTAGCGAAGGAAGAGGACGACAACACGGACTTGACTTATCTTAAGAATAAGAATACTTGTCACACAGGAATCAATACTGCCGCCGGTTGGGTCTATCCGCTTGCATATCTACTCTCTAATACTTGGATCCGGGGCTACGGTTGCGATTCGGTTCGCGCCGCTGCCGAGTACTTCAGCAAGTCCTGCGTTCCCGGCGCTCTCAGCACCGAGTACAACACAGGTAATTGCAATTTTCTAGATCCAAGATCGATAATATTTCTATTTCATTCGATCATTCATTTTTATTATTGATTGCAGGAGTGCCGTACGACAACATGTGCGACCTGTGTCACGGGGCGAGTTTTCGTTATTGCCGCAGAGACGCGTCCGAGGATTACTACGGATACACGGGTGCCTTTAGATGTTTGGTCGAAGGAGGGGGTGACGTAGCCTTCGTAAAACACACGACGGTCGCGGAGAATACTGATGGGAAACGGCGAGAAACGTGGGCGCGTAACACGTTTACAAAGGACTTTGAACTCCTTTGCCCGGACGGCACTCGTCGACCGTCTACCGATTACGAGCATTGCAACTTAGGAAAAGTGGCAGCGAACGCAATAGTCACGCGTGGCGGATACTACGGGCATAATGAAACGCAAATAAATGCTTACATAAATTTATTTATTTACGCTCAACAGTTTTACGGCAGAAAAGAACAGGACGAGTTTAGCTTTAGCATGTTTTACAGTCAGCCGCCTTACAGCGATCTGATATTCCAAGACGCGACGCAGCAGTTAATGGTGATACCACCGGAGAAGAGAGAGTTCAGCGCGTATTTAGGGCCAGATTTTATGAGAGCTAGGAGAATCGTCGACTGCGCCGCCGGCGCGTCGGCCATCGAACACTCGATACTGGCCACGTTACTTACGATTGCGCTCAGTTACGTATTCAGTAGATAAGCGAATCAATTAGCTTCTTTCCAAATTGTATAATCTGTAATAGGAGAAGCGCATTAGTTTTTTAGGAAATATTTGTATTATGCATTCGCTTGCGTGTTTTCAGATATAAGTCTCATCCGTCCATTTCCGAGAACTTTACAACCGTTTTAATGCACGTATTAATTATATGTACAGACTATGCCGTCCATTAATACTTTTTTAATAAAGATTTTTAAATTTTTACTTGTGCCTGCTTCAATATTCGAACTCCGGCTCGTTCTTTACAGCATTAATCTCGAACATCCTTTCTTACACAGTCTTAAAATCTTTCGTTAATTCCTTCAACCTCTTTTTCACCAATGAAAATAGTCGGATGCCCATTTTTTTAGGTAACACGATCTGCGGATGTCCTTTCCTCGGAGCCAAATTCGTTTTACAATTTTTCGGCACGTTCGTTTTAACTTTTTTTATCCTCGCTCTTTTACGCGAATATATATAACTCTTCTGATTCCCTGAGACGGAGGGTCTCGAAACCTTTCGTGCGGAGTCGTTCACCTTGATAAATAAAATTATTTAATATTTCGTATAAGATCTGAGAATGTGAAAGACAATTTAATTTACACTGGGAATGCGATTTCTTTTTTCCGATTTCGTTTGTACAGTTTTCGGCTGAGCCAAGATATCGATGCGCCTTAGTTTTTTTATATTCCTTTGCTTCCTTTTACAACGCTTCTGGAAAAAGATACACTGCCTGATCCATCGTGTCTCAGGTGCGAGATAAGCTTTTGTCATTGCGTCGAGTAAAATTACCTTACTTTTTTGGATTTTTTATTTTCTACCGGTGGGTTATCGACGTTTTCTATAATAGTTATGCTTTTCACTTTTCGAGGAGCACACCAATAAGTTTTCCTTTTAACGCGGCGTTTTCTGACGATAGGTTTCGACGTCGTTTCCTGCCTGACACGCAAACAATTTTATTAACGAACACGAGGAAATAGGAAGACATAGGAACGGACTATTTACTCGGACTTTGACATTGTGAAAGTGCAATTTCGACGATTAAAACTGAAAATTTTGTTTTTGTAATTAATTTAGTTATTCGGATCTTTTCCTCCCTGTGAAACAGAATTGAAGTTCGCCAACATTCTATTTCACAATCGTTTCTGTCACACATCGATAACATCTAACCACCCAACTAAAACATCCAAAAATCCATCGCAACATCTTCCAAATTCCAAGTCACCCACAAGTCTCGAATTCAATAGTAATTTAACTACAAATGAACGATATGAACACGGATGTCCATGAAAATAACGCACCCAGATATGAAAAATTAGCGAAACCGAGAAAGAGAATCGACAAAACTAGCAACTATAACGCTTTCAGTGTACGTACACAAAATTCAGAGAAAACCCGATTAATTCTAACGAAAATCATCGTTCCATCACGTCGTATCATTTTAGGTAAAACGCGGAGCGTTGTCTTATCAAATTACGGACTCGTTGAACAAACTGGCGCAACCGAGACGTAAACCAGTCCCGAACGTGATTAACGAATCCAATTTCAGTATTAGAAGTTCTTCCATAAGCACAGGTGCGTAGATCACTCTCGTTTGATTAATAGACAGTACGTAGCTAAATCGTTTTCAGTGAAACAAGGGCATCACAGGTTGATAAACACTAACGAGCAATCGAAGGACGCATTAGAATCGAGGAAGAAGAAATTTTTATTGGACACGTACGCCCGCATCACCGCGGCCAGAAATAAGGGATGTTCGAAACGTTTGCACGAACTCGCTAAACCCAAGCACTTTTCACCTCGCACCGAACCCTACGAGGACATGGACAATTATTTCCAATCTTTCAAGAATTACAACAGCTCCGCATAGTTCCTGAAGAAATAATAAAACTACCGTCTATCATGTATAAAGATATTCAATAAACGATCGGCAACTTATACAAAAATCTACCCTGAATCCTTATAATTAATCTTGAATTTTTTTTTACGCCGGGTCGGGAATCGTTTTTGGTACCTGCTCGATTTTTCATATATGCAGCATTGGATAAACAAACGAAAGTTCCCAACCTTCCAAACTTCGG
Organism: Ceratina japonica; assembly: GCA_019453355.1. Lineage (NCBI taxonomy): Eukaryota > Metazoa > Arthropoda > Insecta > Hymenoptera > Apidae > Ceratina > Ceratina japonica. The sequence continues at coordinate 7,733 of SMSR01009444.1, read as the reverse complement.
GCTCCGCGGAACCCGATCGGATGTAAAGTCGACCAAAAAAAAAATGGAAAAATAATACAAAAAAATGATCGATTCAACCCAATCGAAAATATAACGCTAGAATAATGTAGCCCTTAACATTCCTGCCGTTCACCGCGACGCAATATTAAATTGAAAATGAAATACATAACTTGCGCCTCGCAGAAATAGTTAATCAAAGCAATATAAGATGGAGAGCAGTGAAGCGTTCAAATAGAGTTCATTAAATTCTGACAATAGCTTTGAAATATGGCCCCGCGAGCGAAGAAATCCGTGAGGAGCACCACGTCCCGTGGCAGAGCTGTGTCCTCGAGAGATGTGAAAGAGACGAAGGACGCGGCTGGGAGAAGAGCCGAGTCTCCTAGACCGAGTAGCAGGTCCAAGAGAAACGACAGATCAAAGTCGAAAGAAAAGTAAGTGACGTCGCTTGATTAATTAAAATCCTTTTAACGCGATCGCTTCATAGGAAGTTCAGGTATAAGCTAAAGTTGAAAGGATGGCTGCAGACGCCGCAGGATTGGGCGCGTTTCGACGCCTGGGCAAAAATGAACGCGCAGCCGAAGCAATATCCCGAACCCGAGCCCGTAGTAAGTAAAAAACGAACAATATAATAATGTTACACTGAGAAAAACGAAGCCACAGAATTCTAGCAATATTTATTATATATTTAAGTAAAAATTNAAATGGAAAAATAATACAAAAAAATGATCGATTCAACCCAATCGAAAATATAACGCTAGAATAATGTAGCCCTTAACATTCCTGCCGTTCACCGCGACGCAATATTAAATTGAAAATGAAATACATAACTTGCGCCTCGCAGAAATAGTTAATCAAAGCAATATAAGATGGAGAGCAGTGAAGCGTTCAAATAGAGTTCATTAAATTCCGGCAATAGATTTGAAACATGGCTCCGCGAGCGAAGAAATCCGTGAGGAGCACCACGTCCCGTGGCAGAGCTGTGTCCTCGAGAGATGTGAAAGAGACGAAGGACGCGGCTGGGAGAAGAGCCGAGTCTCCTAGACCGAGTAGCAGGTCCAAGAGAAACGACAGATCAAAGTCGAAAGTAAAGTAAGTGACGTCGCTTGATTAATTAAAATCCTTTTAACGCGATCGCTTCGTAGGAAGTTCAGGTATAAGCTAAAGTTGAAAGGATGGCTGCAGACGCCGCAGGATTGGGCGCGTTTCGACGCCTGGGCAAAAGTAAACGCGCAGCCGAAGCAATATCCCGAACCCGAGCCCGTAGTAAGTAAAAAACAAACAATATAATAATGTTACACTGAGAAAAACGAAGCCACAGAATTCTAACAATATTTATTATGTATTTAAGTAAAAATTCCCTGGTGAAAATATGCATGACATAATTGGGCAGAAAATGTTGAAAAATGACCATATATTGCAAATTATGTAAAAAATTCTCAAATTTTGTAATAATATCATAATTTTTAGATAAATGTTCGAAAAGACGGTCAGAAAAGAACAGATTATGACAAGAACTGACGAAATGTCTTCTTCTGTTCTTTTCTGACCGCCTTTTGGAACATTTGTCAAAAATTATGATATTATTACAAGATTTGAGATTTTTTTGAGATAATTTGTACATTTTTCAACATTTTCTGCCCAATGACATGCATACTTCCACCAGGGTTACTATATTTGAATAGTAATCTTGAAACGTGTTTGGACTTAATTAATGATTGTTAAACTTTAAGGAAAAATTCGTCTGTATGCTTGGTATAATTTTTACTTATTGATCTCAAGGAAAATTACCGAATTATATAATAAAATCTTTAATCTATATATGAAATAATATAAATCGCGTGTAGTAATAAAAAGTAAAGTAATATAAGGAAAATGTAGAGACTGAATATTAGAAATTGCTAACCAGGGATAGTAAAAATTAGTAACTGTGGATAGTAATTATTATTACTGTGTAGAAATTACTATATATAGATTTGTAATAAATACAGAAGGAACGTATTCATTACTTAAAGAAAGTATTTTTGCTAATCGTCAGATTTCAAAAATTGAAATATAGTACAAAAAAAATACTGATTGCACCGTTTTCTTACTGTACACATTGGGTACAGAGATTCTTAAATAATAAAAAAAAATATTTTCAACATTGAGACTCTGTACTCTTAATTCTAAGAACTTTTCAGCAGAGATAGATATTATCGCGACGTTTCAGAGTCGACCAGTGAAACCATTGTACCTGTTGAGGAAAAGGATCAAAATGTTGTCCGAACCGAAGGACAGACCGGACTCGAGCGTTCACTGCAAATCTCTGGAGCACAAGATTTCGCGAGCCGCGTTGAAAGCGAAGCCATCCAGACGAACGATCCTGCTCGCCCTGCCGAACATAAAACTGTGCGACTTCGGTCGCATTTATTACCAAGTTTCCCCGGCAGCTTTAACGTACGAACCGTCGGAGAGAATCCTGGAACTGAGCAAACCTCATATCTTCCTCCCGGAGGAATGCAAGCCGCCCAGGTTGTCGATGTGCGAGAAGCGGGGATTGGACGAAGAGAGATTGCGACAATTAGCGTTGGCGAAGAAATTGCTCGACTGCCCGGAACAGCTGACTCCAGAAGAGATAGAGGAACTTTTCACGCCTCAGGGTATAAAGAGAACCGCGCTTACGTATAAGGTAATTCTTGCGATTATTCACGGCGTCAGTTTTCGCAGATATAACGAAGACCTTGTCCCCGTTAGATCACGCCTTGGATGAATTATCTGGCGCTGCCTCCGTACAAGAAGATAAAGCCGAGAAAAGACAAGACCGCGAAAACTTGGAAAAAAGTAATAGTCGAGGAAGGAGAGAAGAGGGGCAAGTCGGCCTTGGCCGAATTTAAGAAGAAACAGGAAAAAGAGGAGAGTAAGAAGAGGAAAGCGCCGAAGAAATACAAGAAGAAGAAGATGAAGAAGAAAGAGGAGAAAGCTCCCGAAGGTGGTGACACGGCGGATGAAGAGGAAGAAGAAGAGGAAGAAGAGGAGGAATTGACTGAAGGAGATAAAAAGAGAAAAGAAGAGAAAGAGAAGAGGAGGAAGATGATGAAGCACGCTTGGAGGTACGCGGCGGAACCGTGCAAGGACGATCCGCACGGTATCAAGAAAGGAGCGTTAAAGGGTCAAGGTTGGTAGCGATAAAAAAGATAACGTGAATCGACGTAAGTTCATGTACGTATTTTTATTCGTTCTAGCGTCTTCGCGTACAGAGGAATTGGCTAAGCCACGCGATCGCAGAGATAAAGCGTCGAAAGCGAGTCCGTTCACGGTGAAGAAAAGCGCTTTGTCCGCTTCGGCCTCCGGGAGAGTCGAAGAGTTGGCCAAAGCTAAGAATCCTCGAGATCCCGTCGAGAAGAAGCCACCCCGAGAAAAAGACGAATATGGAAGACCGATATTCGCGATGCCTGTATGAAATTTAAACCTGTCAAAGTTCAGTGACTCTTTTCGAACGCACGAATTCATTTATACATTTTTTATAGGTTTACGGAAAAGTTTTGCCTGAACCACCGCCTTATCCGAAGGCCAAATGTCCGCCGAAGGAGAAGAAGAAAGTCGCCAAAAGACGTCCGATCGATCCAATTGTTTACGAACCGACCTACGATCCCTGCGAATATCCTGACTGGGCGAAGAGGCAAAAAGCCGAGAGGAAAAGAGCTGAGAAATTGTTACCGAAGCGCAAAAGTAGGAGGAAGGCGAGGAAGAAGCGATCGAACGTGTACAAAGTGCAACCTGAAGAAGAGAAGGAAGCTGCCAGGGAAGAGGAACCCGCCAGGGAAGAGGAACCCGTCGCAGAAACGGAAACTGAAACAGAGCCAGACGCCGAAGAGGAATAAACCGATAGATAACAGGCCGATAGAAACATAGTCACGTGTAATAAGAAACTGAATATAAATATTAATAAAATGTTAAGGGTATACACATGTGTACATTTTAAAAGCTTTGCGCTCTTATCGCCTAACGATAGTGTTCATTTCAATGGACGCCTCCTTGTGGGCGTCCACGTGCTTAGAAAGATCTAAATTAACTGTTCGCCGTTTTTTAATTACTCGTTACAGTACAGTTGTTGAATATAATTAAGATAGTAAAATCAACTACGCTCATTCACATCAATGTCACGATCACTCAGTACGGAGAAGGCTTTAGTTGGCCATCGTTCCTTGAGTATCAGTCAAGTGGCCGACAATTCAATTGACGTTCCACGTACAAACAGGAAACGATCGTACGAACAAGTACTTGGATAAATAAAAATACTAAAACGACAAAATGAGATTTCCGAACGCGATTTCGTTTTGTATCATCGGCATAAGTTGCGTTCTTTGCTGTATAGCGCAGCCGGAAGTGGCAGCGCCAACCGGAAGAATTCGTGGTTCTATTATTCGTTCAAGGCTCGGGAAAGATATTTATTCTTTTCGCGGAATAAGATACGCCGAGCCGCCAGTTGGAGAACGACGTTTTCGGGTAAACTGAATTATTCTTTTCTTAACACATTCGCGATTAAAATAACGTGAATTCACGTCATTTTAAATTCTATACCTGATTGCCGCTGACGTGACTTCACGTCCTGCGAATGAAAACAAAGGCAAGGAACGATAATTATTTTTTAAACAACACAGAATTGCGACATTGAAAGTTCAAAACAAATTTTATAATCTTTATCCTTGCTTTAACGATAGAAGTTTGAGGCAACCAGCTTCAGAATTTCATTATTTTCGCCGGTACTCAGTATTAGAAATGGAACAAATTTGCCGGTCGCGAATATGTTAACGCTGTAATTTTATTAATCGTGCAAAGATAAGCAAGGTATTTGCCAAACTTTATCATCAGCGCTATCATACTATCTGCAAGCTTAATATTGTATATATTATACTATATTATATTATATATATTATACTATAATTCTTCTATCCCGTTTATCGGTGAAAATAACTCGCGCAATTTTCCGACGACACAGGTTTCGGTTCCAGCCGCGGATTGGGACGACGTCTTCGATGCCTCTCAGGAAGGTCCAGCTTGTCCGAATTTGGTAATACAAATCCCGATATCGGAAGACTGCTTGCGCTTGAACGTTTATACTACAAAAGTACGTATATACGCGCGTCAGGCATTTCTGAACAATACGGATAAAACCTAATTATCTGTAGTTACCTTCGGAACGAGAGAATCCAAAGAGGTCCGTACTGGTATACATTCATCCGGGCGCCTTTAACTCCTTTTCTGGTCAAAGCTTGTACTGGGGCCCTCAGTATCTGTTAGACCAAGATATCGTTTTAGTAACCGTGAATTATCGACTTGCTACACTAGGTAATTTATATTTAACTATACATTTATATATGTCATATTTTTATATTTATATTATTGATGGCTTTTCTAAAAATTTTTCTTTTTTTTGGATATACTTAGTGTCATAATGGACTCATGTCCGTTAAGTAAAGAAATAAAGAAATAAAGAAATAAAGAAATAAAGAAATAAAGAAATAAAGAAATAAAGAAATAAAGAAATAAAGAAATAAAGAAATAAAGAAATAAAGAAATAAAGAAATAAAGAAATAAAGAAATATATAGTCTTATATTTATATGAGTCAACGAGTCAGACATTGAGACGTTCGTATCTTGAACAGGTTTCATCAGCACAGGCGATGCGACAGCTCCGGGAAATTTGGGATTGAAGGATCAAGTAATAGCGCTACGTTGGATCCAAAGGAACATCGCCGCTTTCGGTGGAGATCCAAATTCCGTGACTATATGCGGCTACAGCGTCGGAGGACTTAGCGTTATGTTGCATATGGTGTCACCGATGTCCAAGGGTTTGTTCCACAGAACGATCGTTATGAGCGGAGCGCTCATGTTCAGCGAACCTTATCCAACCGAGCAAATAGATCTCGCGCAAAGACAGGCCAGACTCCTGGACTGTCCTGTAGATAACAATACGGCGATGTTGAATTGTCTCACGTCAAGGTCGGTCGAGGATTTTACCAACTCTATGTTCCAGTTTTTCGTTAGTTCGATTCGTATACGTGGATTCGCGTACAGAACAGTCATTAGATGCAAGACCTCGCGTGCTTGCAAAGAAAATACGCTCTTTCCATATTATATTTAATAGTTTCTACGTGTGTCGCTGATATTTGAATTTACAATGAGCCACATTTTCTGTGCACGCGCGGGGGAGTCCGGAATTCAATGAATCATTTGTATGTATATTGCGGATATGATGTATTTATAGAAAAAAGGAATGTGCATATTAGGAAATTTTCTTAACTCCGGTAATGATTTGGAAGCCTGTCGTGGAACCGGAAGTGCCAGGAGTCGAGCGATTTCTACCGGCTCAACCGGTCGATCTCATCCAGCGGGGAGAGTTTGCTCAGGTTCCGACTATATTCGGGGTGACGCGAGACGAATTCGGTGGTACAGTTGTCGGTAAGCCGTTTTAATATTCGATACGAACGAGACGATCGTTTTTTATACACTGTTACAAATTTTTCATTGGATTTGATGAAGAAATGCATGAAGCAATATTCATGTATCTTTTTATTAAGTTTAATGAAAACTTTTGTTAAATATTCATTGCTGAACACTAACTTTCATGAACGGTACATTAATTTTTCTCAAAGTTCATTAAATTTATTANAACGCGTTTAGAAATACGAGCTGGGATAGATTTGTGCCCGAGCTGGATAACTACTTGGACATCAATCTCGAGCCTACCATGAGAACTAATCTTTATATCGACAGAATGCGCGAATGGGAGAGAATATTTCCCTTGCCTTACCCGGTGTAGAGTTTAATCTAATTATTATTGTAAAAGAATCTTCTGTGTCTTTTATGTCAATTGATCGGAATTAATTTTTAAGATTATTTTTTAAGAAAAGAGCTGAGAATTTATTATCGAAGGGCAAAAGTAAAAGGAAGACAAGGAGGAAGCGATGGAATGTGTACAAAACGGAAGAAGAGACGGAATGTGTAAAAAGGGAGGAAGAAGAGACGAAAGCTGCCGAGGAAGAGGCCATAGAAACTGAAACAGGAGCAGATACTGAAGAAAAATAAACCGATAGAACGATAAAAATATAGTTACATGTAATAAGAAATAAGATATATGTAAGTAATAATAAAATGTTAAGAATCTACACACGTGTACATTCTAATGGATTTAATCTCTAACCCAAGCATGTCCAACTCATTTCTAATATATATTTTAACAGCTGTCCCCACTTCGTGCAATAATCACAGTAATTCACCGGGCCATGATGAGCTCATACTACTTAATGCAACCCCACTTAGGCCCCCGCTGAAGGTCCGATTCCGGTTGGACATCCCTGTTCAAACATCTTATCACTTACCGATAATTTTCATTTGCATTTCTCCTTGTACGTGTCCATAATTAGTAACGACCAAACGAACTGGTCGCTGCCCACTAATAATTGTTGAATACGATTAAGATAATAATCAATTTCTCATCAAAGTCGCGGTTATTCATTATATCCGTCGTTCGTCATACCTCGAGTATCAGTTAAGTGGCCAATAACTCGATTCGCGTTCCTCGTACAGATAAGAGGAACGAACGGTCATCGCGCGAACAAGTGTGCCGAGACCGATAAAAACGTGAAACGACAAAATGAGATTTCCGGATGCGATCTCGTTTTGTATCATCGGCATAGGCTGGGTTCTTTGCTGTACAGCGCAGCCGGAAGTGACAGCGCCGATCGGGAGGA
>SMSR01009442.1:0-19828 GCA_019453355.1 Ceratina japonica | reverse complement strand
CCGAGCCACTTGTCCCAGACACCCCCGGCCCCATAAGTACGCGCGTTCGATGGTTCTAATCGGTGTAAGGAGCAATTAGTGCCGCGACAACGATCTAATACGCGTTATCGCGGGTTTGATCTCTGGCACAGGGCTGCGACAACGTACCAGATGGACGAGGCTCCAGGGAGGACAGTGGAACGATAGGAGAGGCGACCGGTTGCGGCTGCTGCAGCTGCGCGTCGGTCGCCTGGACCTGCAGCTGCAGCACCAGCGGGTAGCTGCCGGTGAAGACGGGCCGGAACGATGCAGAGCACCGGCGACTACTATCAGAGGGCCCCGAGATGCTGTCCGGGAAGGAACGCGAACGCGACCGCGGACGCGTTAAGGATCAGCGCGTCCGTGAGGGGCGCCGAGCTGCTGTGCTGCTGCTGCAGCTGCAGCACCGCGACGTCCACCAAGACACCGGGTCTCTTGGTCAGCCTCGGTGTTTGCGTTCTCGTTTTGGGATACACGTTGCTGGGAGCGTTCGCATTCATGGCGCTCGAAGGGGGTCTCAAGTCGGTCAGTGTCCGTTTAACTCGGCTACTCTNGCAGAGCACCGGCGACTACTATCAGAGGGCCCCGAGATGCTGTCCGGGAAGGAACGCGAACGCGACCGCGGACGCGTTAAGGATCAGCGCGTCCGTGAGGGGCGCCGAGCTGCTGTGCTGCTGCTGCAGCTGCAGCACCGCGACGTCCACCAAGACACCGGGTCTCTTGGTCAGCCTCGGTGTTTGCGTTCTCGTTTTGGGATACACGTTGCTGGGAGCGTTCGCATTCATGGCGCTCGAAGGGGGTCTCAAGTCGGTCAGTGTCCGTTTAACTCGGCTACTCTCAGTCTCTGAAATATTTAAAACAATTCGATCGTCTTTGCTTTGTACGTTAGTAATCGAGAAATTATACGGTGACTTTCATTATATTAGTATCACGCGATGAAAGAGGAAATAATAAAGACGTAGCGCGTTCCCGCGGAGCAACTATAGCAGTTTTAATGAAACGATAGGATTCACCGAACGACTTGCTGGCCAGTTCGAAGCCCGAAGGAGGTTCCTACGCGATTCCGTCTCTCGAGGACGACACCGCAGCCATGGAGCTGAGGGCGCGCACCGTCGAGAGACTTTGGAGCATCACCGAGGATCTGAACGTTTTGTATAAAGAAAATTGGACCCGACTGGCGGCGAGAGAAGTATTCGAGTTCCAGGAGAACCTGGCGCGCGGTCTTAGGAGGACGTCCTCCCAGTACGAACCGTCTCGGGCCAGGGACCTCTCCGACAGAAGACCGCGAAGGTGGACTTTCAGTGGCAGTCTCTTATACTCTCTCACGCTCATCACGACGATAGGTAAAATTTTACACACGTAGAAAAAAAATGCCCTCCCTTCAGACGTCGTTCTCTTCGCGTTTACGCGAAGCGAAATAGGAGTTTCAATTGACGTCGTTAGAATCCGAATGAATCCGAGACGCGTCTATTAGACTTTAATAAACGGTCCGCAAACAACCCGTTTCCACTCCACTGTCAATAACGACCGGCGTAACTCGGTGTAATATCGTATTCTCAGGGTACGGTAGCGTGGCGCCTCGTACTGTCTGGGGTCGTTTGATCACGATAGTGTACGCTCTGGCCGGGATACCCCTAATGCTGATCTATTTGAGCACGGTGGGCGACGTTCTCTCGCGAAGCTTCCGCCGCTTGTACGGCCGGCTGTGCAGGCCGCGAAATTGCGCCAGAAAGCAGCAGCCGCCTCCGCCCCCGCCGCCCGGCATCATGAGCAAAACGTACAGATACGACAACCACGTCGACTCCAAGTCGGGAAATTACTATTCCGCGAGCCGAGAGAGCTCCTGTGACGATCTTGGGACTAGAGGCACCAGCAGCGCTATTTTATTGGACTGCGGCAGCGAGGGGCTGCTCCACGCCACCACCAGCTCCACCGCCGTGCTTCAGGTACGATCAATTTTATTTTCGGTATAACGTATCCTTCCACGTTTCGAATCTATGTATCCCCGTGCCCATTTCATCCGCGAGGAAATTGGCGAAACGCTCCGCGTCTACCTCTCGTATAAATTTCAGTAGGACACCCGCGAAGTATCGAACTTGTCGATACCCGCCGCGTACATATCTCCGCTGTGCACTCTGCGTAATATGCCCCCGACACACATTACGACCGTGTCTTATTTCTATAAAAAACTGACTGTCCTTGTTCCAAAACGAGATGACCGTACTTCGACGATATATGTTTCACATAAGAAAATCATTGTTGTACCTTTTATTCTTTTTGGGAAGATTGTCGATCGTCGGGTAAAATAATTCGTTCGTCTGTCCATCAGGACGTGTCGTCGGGGAACGGTAAGCGCCACTTTCATCCGTGCTCGTTGCCCCTTTCGTCGAGCTCGTCGCCCGGGTACGTGGTGGCGAACCCGGTCAGGATACCGATCAGCCTGTGCTTGGTGATCATGCTGCTCTACATATGCTGCGGCGCGGTGATGTTCAATCGTCTGGAGGGTTGGAGCCTCCTGGAGGGCGGCTACTTTTGCTTCACCAGCCTGGGAACGATCGGGTTCGGCGAATTGATGCCGGTGGGACGAAACGCGGCGTCTACGACACTGCAGGAGCTCAGCCTGTGCGCTTGCTCGCTCTACATCCTCGCCGGGATGGGCCTGATCGCCATGTGCTTCAACCTCGTCCAGGAGGAGGTGGTACGCGTGGTCAGGGTCTTCGGTAGAACCTGCGGCATGTCGTCGGGGGTGGTGGTCGGACCTATCGGTGGTACAGGTATCCCTGATGCAGGCATTCGACGGGGAACCGCTAGATCGTTCCGGACGAGAAGCTGATTCTTATGACGGCTGTGTTTTAGATCGTTTGAGCTTTCAGCCTGACTAGATTCGCTATTTCCATCCCGTCATCCCGACGCCGTTCGGTCTTTTAACACAGACTTCGTTTCGTTGATTCCCACCCGTTAAATGCGAGAAGCTATTTTAATTTCTTTGTCATTGTCACGTCTCCCGTCCCATCGCATAATCTTCCGACGAATCCAGGCTGAAAGTACGAAAAAAACGAACGAGCTCTTTCATTCGCTTGCACGTTAAGCGGTTCTGATCCACTCGCGTCGGGGATTTCGATTGGGCATCTTGACCACTTCGCATAACCCCTTAATTAAAATCGCGATCAAAAGAAAGAACGATATCTCGTTAAGTTCGGTAATTAAAATTGTGTAAACGATCGCGAGAGAACTGTGAACCGATCTCGTTCCGCAGGTTCCAATACAGGGCTCAAGGCCGACCTGGACGATGGAGGAGGTACAAGCGACTCGCGACTGTCCGAACAGGAAGAAGAATCTATCGCCATGTCCATGGTGCCAGCATCCTGACAGCATCCGGCCAGGAGCCCCGGCGATGGGAAACTCCTGGCCCATGCGTCCAACACTGCCGTAAAGCCATCGCCGGGTCATCATTCTCTGCCGCGCAAACGAACGCCGTCTGAGTCGAGGAACTCGACGCAACAGTTTCAAAGGGCGCAGTCGTTGAGGCGTAGCTGCCTCTCGCCCACGCAGTACCATCACCAACATCATCAGCATCGCCAGCAAGAGAGTTCCCTGCACTTCGAGTACTTCGTACCTAGGAGCGTGAGCGAGTTCAATTTGGCAGCGGCCGCGGTCACGGACATGGCCGTACCTCCGCCGCCGCCGTCTTCCGTGTTGCGGCCGTCCACGGTCGTCACACCGCCGCTGGCAGCTCCCGTCGGCACGACGACCAACCAGTCTCGGTTACTGGACTGTCCTGGCACGGCGACGAGGAGTCGCGAGAAGATGGTCACGTTCGAGGACGAGGGCGTCAACTGTGCCACGTCGACTCCCACGAGGAAGAACGTTTCCGCGTTGGAGAACGTCTTCATGTAAACGATCGATTGATCCGCTCTTCGCGCGGTCGGCGACGGTGCTTTCGTCGCAGAGCAGCTGGGCTCGTGAAATTGAGTGTCCTTTTCTTTTCGGTCGAGTGAAAGCCGATCGACGAGGCGGGGGAAGTATGTAGCGATGCTCCTCTTGCATAATCGGGAGGGGAATCGTCGAGGGGGATTGTAACGAGACGTTCTCAAAAGTAGTCATTTCGAATCGTATCGTGAGAATCGAAGTGCGAGAGACGTCCGGGACGCGAACTTCGAGCAACGGGGGTGTCCGAAGGGAGGGTTCGTGGGCCCTGGCGACTTTTAGGGGTGGTTGATCCGCCGCGACGAAAGACATTAGATTTCTACCGTTCACATTATAACTACCGTTATTGTAACACTATTTAATACTCTTATCGCTGCTGATATTCTTCTTCTTACAATTATCGTTGCTAGATTACGCGAATTACGGCCGGGTTTACTTCGCGAGTTGTGCGAGTTGACAAAGTGTACATGCGTTACATTACCTCTTCCTGGGATAAACACCTTTTCACGTGAAACCGACTGTACACAGGGTGAGACAATCGAACATGTAATTATTCTTGAAGAAAACATCCGTCAGGCTTGTCGGTCCATCAAATTCTTTTTTCGAAATTAATTAAGAATTTTCTACCAACGAAAAATCGCTTTCTATAGTCGAAGTTATATTCTAGGACGATAGTTCATCGAAATGCATATTCTAGAAGAGGTAATGTAAAGAACGAGAGAAAGACACAGCCTTAAAAACGATGCCGAATTGGCAGTTCAATTAATACTGTTTAAAAAAAAGACAGATAAATATAAAATAGGAAAAAGACATGCACAGCTGTGGGACGGTCTATCCTAGTGTAATTTTTAAGATGATTTCGTTTAATCGAGCGTCGCTTAATTTTCATACAAGCTCGACGAAGAGTGTGCGAATAAAACTATATGGCCCATTATAAATGGTCGGGAATCTGTCGCGCGAATTAAGAAAACGATGATCGAACGAAACGGTAATCGGTATCGTAACGGACCAAATCCGGTCTCGACGATGGGTTTTCCATATGAAACAATTACAGGCGATTACGAAACGTTACTACTTAGGTCACCAGTTTACGATCGAGGCTCAACGAGTGTTCAGATAAGATGTTTGTACACGTGTTTCTTTCTTGGCATTCAATGAGTTTTCATTAAAGAAAAACGAAGTAAAAGTATCGAAAAATCAGAATTTTTAATTATTCCCCCGTATCGAATCCTCACGTCCCTTACCCGAATTAAATCCTTACAACGAATCAAGAAAGATTTATAATTTCGACTTTCTTATAACGTTTGCTTCGTCCCATATCATTTTTATTTACCATACAATTTAATGACACAATGTCAGCTGTGGATCGACGTTTTCAAAGTGCATGCAGTAAAAAAAAAATTGCAGTACCTATAAACGAAGTTTCGTCAGTTTTCTTCGTCGTCCTCTTCGCAGTAATCCCAGTCCTCCTCTTGCGAAGCTGGCCTGACAACAGGTGGCAACGGCCTGGCTTCCAATTTCGGGCTGCACGAGATCATACCGTTGGTAAGGTTGCACAGAAATCCTGAAAGCAAACGTAGTTGAAGACAACGGGCAAGAATGTTTTCGAGAAATACGCATTAATTATTCACCTCTCATCTTGCTTATCATATCGTCCCCGGCTTTATCGCCGTCTTCGTCGTCCGACTTTTGCATTAGATTTTGATAGAAAGTATACGCAATTTCGATAGCGTGGTTAATTATGATTTGCGCGGTGCAAAGTATCATGATGATCAAGATTGGTAAACATAACGTAGTCTCCACGTCGTCCAGGAAAAGATTCAACCATTCCGGTAGCAAATCGCAACTCATCTTCGGTTTGCGTCGCGTTCAACGGAACCCCGGAGATAGTTCGATTAAGTCTGTGATCGCAACAATCGTCCGTTCGACACATGTGCGTTTTCAAAGCGAGCCCGTTTCCGAGACGATTTCGCGAACCATATTCTTGTCAATTTATCCGAGGAAAGGAAACATTGCCGAAAAATATACTTGGACGTCGTTCTTGTGACACTGAACCCGGAATCCAAAAGCTGAATGCTTCGTAAAATCGATTATCGATTCAGTTCACTGTTCAATTCCGTCGGAGCGCGAATGAAATTTGAACGGGACGAGCAGGGTCGATAACGAACTCTGTCACTTTACGCCACCGTTTCAACCACTCCGCATATTTTATTTGCAAGCTGATTATACGTCGCAAAATAAAAACGCGTGAACTAACGCGTCCGTTATTATTCGTACGTGTAAACAAAACTATATAAACAAACCGGAGTCAAACATGTCTGTGGCGACATCTACCTTGTCTATTTTGAACTATCAGAAATTCTGATATTACTTAACCTACCAATATGAAATAATATCGGTTTTATTTTTGTTTACGTTTGATAGATATTTAATTCATAGAAAAGTGAAACAACACTAGTAGTTAGCCTCATATAAATTAACAGATTGTTAAATAAACACACACAGTATGTCGACTCGCTGGTAAGTATTTATATTCGTGTCAAGAGCAGCGTGTTAAAAAATAATTAACAATTAAATCGAGGATTTTATGCAAAAATAAGAAAATTGAATGTGTATAAATGACGAATGCCATGTGGACCGTGTAAAACAATTCATAAAGTCAAAAGCCAAATACAAGTCTCAATGTTTGAGTGATCAAATAAATGTTTGTTAAAATTATTTTTCACACTGGTACCATGAATATTCTACTTTGAACGGAGATCCTCAATCTATTAATGACCATTTTAATCATTTGTTTATGTCATTACAGGTATCCCTTGTATCAGAAAGGTAATCCACAACGTAGAGTATTTCTCCCAAATTTCTGGATGAAACTCGTAAAACCAGAAAATAATCAACCAAAGAATGTAGTACAATTCCATTGCTCAATGGAAATGACAAAACATGATATAAAAAATTATTTGGAAAAGATTTACGACGTGCATCCTGTTATTGTTAAAACAAGAATCGCTTTGGGAAAAACACATATGCCTAAAAGATTTGTCGTTAAGGAGGACGATGTGAAAATAGCTTATGTCATTCTGGTAAGACTTTGAAAAGAAGCTATCTACCTTTACAATTATACGAATCAACAATTTATGTGGATTACAGGCAAAAACAGAAGAATTCACTTTCCCTGATGTGGTCCCTGCAGAGGAAACGGAAGATAATAAATTCGACGAGATAAAAGAGAATTTCAAGAAGTTCACTGGCAACAATAAGATGCCTGGTTTTCCCAGTTGGTTCAGAGTATAAACTTGTAATTAGTCAGATGTAAATAAATGAAATTTGTCTAAAGTAGTCGGCATTTATTTGTTCTGGAACTGTCAGATCAATCACAAATAATACTGATATTGAAAGAGTAATGGAAATCAAAGTAGAGTATTTGTCGTTATGTACACATTTAAATAACAAAGTAAAAAAATATATAGTATTTCTCAACGGTAAATAAAATTTGAACTTTAATCACTTATTTTGGTATTGTTATGTTCGCTGAGCATATGAGAATAACACTTGCAGTGTGGACATTGCGTAATATCACATAGGAAGATTGTCTGTAAGGAAGAGATGATTGTTAACATCAGACCAATAATTAATACTTAAAGTGATCGACTTACCTGTGGGTGAAAGGGGCAAAAATAACGTATTCTACCTTTAGTCCAGTAACCACAAACATTGCATACAACGAATGCATGCGGTCTAAAGCAAATGCATTTATCACACTTTTGTTCTATACCTCTTCCTCTACCCATTCCCGTCGGAGGGGTCGGAGGATTGATGCTGTATTGAGGGTTGGTCTGCATCTTGNCTCGTGTTACACACGTTTTTTTCCGAGCCGTACTCCTATCACTGTGATGATCGATGGAGGACAAAAAAACTTTTCTCATCACGTGTAACGAACAAAATTTCGAATTACAACACTCGCGACAAGCTTTTCTACGCGCAAACACGAATACACTCGTAGTACAGTAATACACTCATTTTCGTACTTTAGAGTACAGCGCCTCATTTCTCGATCGCGAATAACGATCTCGCCTTTGTAACTCGGCAATCCTACCGATACGAAACTCTGAACGACGCACCTCGCAAAGGAAGGGACGACAGGACGGCGAAAAATTACACCCGTTTAACGACGACGCAAAAGAACAATGTTGTTTTCCTTTGAACGATGTTCAGCGTATACGTTACATCGAGCTCGAGTCGGCGGATAGAACGACGAAACGAAGCGATTAAATATTTAAATANGGGTTGGTCTGCATCTTCCTGAAATTCACGTTCAGTAAATCATTCAATATTCATACGTTTCGATTGACGATCACGATTCGCGTAATAGACGTACAAAGCGAAGTATGAACATAGCTCGTGTTACACACGTTTTTTTCCGAGCCGTACTCCTATCACTGTGATGATCGATGGAGGACAAAAAAACTTTTCTCATCACGTGTAACGAACAAAATTTCGAATTACAACACTCGCGACAAGCTTTTCTACGCGCAAACACGAATACACTCGTAGTACAGTAATACACTCATTTTCGTACTTTAGAGTACAGCGCCTCATTTCCCGATCGCGAATAACGATCTCGCCTTTGTAACTCGGCAATCCTACCGATACGAAACTCTGAACGACGCACCTCGCAAAGGAAGGGACGACAGGACGGCGAAAAATTACACCCGTTTAACGACGACGCAAAAGAACAATGTTGTTTTCCTTTGAACGATGTTCAGCGTATACGTTACATCGAGCTCGAGTCGGCGGATAGAACGACGAAACGAAGCGATTAAATATTTAAATATTTTACCTTAAAATTGACGACAAAATCAAAAAGGTTTAGACTCTTCTTTGCTTTATTTCTTGAGTAATATCTCCACGATCGTTGTCGCCTTACCGATCGCTACCGAGACTGACGCGCTATACTGACACTGGATCCGTTCGACCGGTACGGATGATGTAAATAAAATAAGAGGGTCGTATCGTAGTATAAACACACTTGAAATCAGCCGGTTGTCCTTTTATCGCGATGCCGATCTTCTCGAGTCGAAACGCACGAGAGAATTTATCGCAGTGCATAACCAAATTGATCCCTTTCCTGATCCTCAGGACGCACGGCTCTTCTCTTTAGCGATCCAACTCAAAATTATGGTCAATCCCCGGTCTGAAGTACGTTACGACAGACGTGAACATGGCAAGAAGGTAAAGTGAAGCAATGATCGATCGTTCACAGTTGATCGATTTTATTTGGACGACGTATTGTTGATATACATTGTTCAAATTTGAATGGATTCCGTTTGAGAACCGTCTAATATACTCCTCTCGCAATATCGCACGACGTTCATCTCCGAGCCAGTTACCGGGGCCGATAAAAACTCTACTACGTTGCGCAGAAAAATATGAAACGCGTATTATGCGTTGCATACCGAATAAAATGTGTTTCCCTTAAACAAGAAACAGCTACAATTTTTCCCCGTTCCTTTCCCCCGACGCCAGAGAATTATAGCTGTGTACGCGCTGTAAAACGCGCGTAGATTATGCTCGGAGGGAAGTAGGGCAGCGAATAATGTAACTGTAAATTAAACGTGAAGAATTGGCCGATTTTATCCGGGTTGAATTTTATCTTCTGCTGGGTTTTTTCCTGCACGTTTACCGCGCTCGCCGAGAAGGGAGTCGGTCCCTTCAAAATTCATGTATCCACGGTGAATCGATCTAACTTTCGGAGCGATGGCCTCGGGCCCGATCCCGGAAAATAAACGCGTTGCTAATTTAAACATTTCTACCAATCATGGCAGGTAAAAAATGGGCAGTCGATTGACACGAGCGAATGGGAGGGAATTCTTATAAAACTATTTAAATATCATTCTTACGACATCTAATTATTCGCAGAATATCGGCCAGTGGGACAGACAGGAAGGTGACGTTCTGCACGGACGTGGACAAATCTGTGATAGTTCATAATTTCGAGAAGCGAGGATGGGTTCAAGTCGGCCCGGAGGACGACTGGAACTTTTATTGGTAAATCCCGCGAATCGTCTATAAACCGCTGTCTCGTTTATTTCTAAAACTGTTTCATATCGTCGTAGGGCAGCCACGCAGTCCTGCAGAAACATATTCAGCGTGGAAACCGGATACAGGATGGACGACAAACAGTTGAATCATTTTTTCTTACCAGAGAACGTTTGTTTTTGACGTAGATTAATCTAAAGACGTCCGTAGGATGATCAATCATTTCCCGAACCATTACGAGTTGACGCGGAAGGATCTGTTAGTGAAAAATATCAAGCGTTACCGGAAGGAGTTGGAGCGCGAAGGGAATCCACTCGCGGAACGAGGGGATGGACCGGGGAAATATCTCTATCTCGATTTCATTCCGGTCACGTTTGTTTTACCCGCAGGTAGGCCGGAGTAAATGAAATCGTTATCGAATTTACGATTCTCAAGCCCGTCGATTCCCGCAGATTACAACATGTTCGTGGAGGAATATCGGAAGTCGCCGCAGAGCACGTGGATCATGAAACCGTGCGGTAAATCGCAGGGCGCCGGTATATTCCTGATCAACAAATTGAGCAAATTGAAAAAATGGTCCCGCGAGGCGAAGAACCCGTTCAATCCCAATCTGACGAAAGAATCCTACGTGATATCCAGGTCTCGATTCTCAAATATTCGAAAATATTTCCGTTCCCTTCGGCACGTTCCATTTACGTAATAGATAGAACTATTTTTTATATTCCGTGGCAGGTACATCGACAATCCGCTGTTGATCGGCGGGAAAAAATTCGATCTCCGATTGTACGTCTTGATCTCGTCTTTTCGACCTCTAAAAGCGTACTTATTCAAACTCGGGTTCTGCCGATTTTGTACGGTCAAGTACGACACGAGCATTCAAGAGTTAGACAACATGTACGTTCACCTGACGAACGTCTCCGTGCAGAAACATGGGGTGAGCGAATCTCTCCCTCGACGGAACTACTAAACGTATGGAGCTATAAAGTCTGTTTAAAAAAACAGGAAGAGTACAACAGCAAGCACGGTGGTAAGTTAAGCGTGCACAATCTGAGACTGTATCTGGAGAGCACGCGTGGAAAGGCCGTCACGGAGAAGCTATTCGCGAACATCACCTGGTGCATCGTGCACTCCTTGAAGGCGGTTACCCCGGTGATGGCGAACGACCGGCACTGTTTCGAGTGCTACGGCTACGACATCATCATCGACAACGATCTCAAACCGTGGCTCATCGAGGTTTTCATACGACTCGTATCAATCTCGATTCTAGCCGCTGCCTAATCGCTTTAAGATCCGATATTTCACGTTCGAAGGTAAACGCCTCCCCGTCGCTGACGTCTACCACGGTGAACGATCGAATTTTGAAGTACAAGCTGATCGACAATATAATTTCGATCGTCGTGCCGCCCGACGGAATCCCAGAGTAAGTCCCACTCCTATTTTCGAGGAACTCAGAGTCGCAAAAGAATTTTATTGATTCGGATAAAATCTAGCGTGAAATGGAACAAGTGCCCGCCGCCGGAAGCTCTGGGAAATTTCGAGCTCCTCCTGGACGAGGACATATGCGCTCAAGACGAGAAGGAGTACTCCGGCAAGTGTCGGAGTTCTTCGAGCAAGTGGAATAAATTTTCGGCCGGTGCCAAATGACGTGATAAATAAAATGGTTCCGACGACGAGCAGGGTGTTTCATTCTACGAGCACTCGAAATTGCGAATCTCTCGGGACGAGCCCGTGCGAGGAGGTATCGGGAGTTCGAGCAAATGGAATAAATTTTCAACTGGCACCGAACGACATGATAAATAAAAAGGTTTCGACAAAGAACGGGGTGTTTCATTTCGAAATTACCTCGCGAGCCCCTCGGGACGAGCCTCAGATCAAACGGGCGAGCTTCGGGAAGCGAGGCATGCGTAGACGAAACGGGCAAGGCTCGTGGACTCCCCGGGCAAAGCGCATGTACCGAATCTTCGAAATTGCATATATTCCGACGTTTATTTCGCTCGCGGACAACACAATTTATCGTGGCCGCCGTGATTTCGAAATGAAAACGACGCGCGTCCGCGAGTATCGAAGACACCGGCTGCTCTTGTAATAAACGTTCGGTGTCTTCACAGAGACAGAGTTATACCGATTCGGTATATAAAGGTGAATCTCCTCCGGGGGTGGTTTAGATGTGTTCCAACCGGCATTCTATCACGTGTTTTAGACGGTTCGCGATTGAATCACGGTGAACCTCCGGTTTTCACTTTGATTCCGATATCAATAAATCGAATGATGTAAACGCGCTGTTCAAACAATTGCTATATAGAAAAGAATGGAGAGTGGTCTGTGCAAACAGGTGTTACTCGTGAGTACTAAGTTTCTGACGATAGCTCTGGTCTCGCAATTATTGTGCACTGTCAACGTTTTGCCAGGTAAGTCGAAAACTTTCGATGAACGCATAATTTAACGCGCAGACGATTAAACCGTGAAATTCGTAGCGAAACAGATTTGATTTTGATTAAAAAAGACCGAAATGTAAATAAAACGTTGCTCTCTCGAATATCGTGTACCCTGTATCAACCCTTTTTCGGTGTCACGAGCAGTTGCGCGTTTGAATGAAATAATCGTAGTTTCTGTACGATTTGTCCCGGACGGCTGGCACAACAACGATATCTTCTACTCGTTTGAGCCTCATTGGCGTAATGACGTCTGGCGCTTCGAAGCGTCGTTCCACTTTTCTGATCTCCCAATTTTACCGATCAGAAATCTCTCGATCGTTCACCGCGAGCCTAGACGTCAGAAGAATTCCGATCATCTTTAAAGTGACTCGTTTTGATTGTGCAGCGGACTATGAATATCCGCCGAGGGTCTACAACGTCGGAGTGCTCATGGCATCTCATCTCGATAGCCCTTTCGATCTCGAAAGGTGCGGACCGGCCGTGGACTTGGCCTTGGCCGAAGTGAACGAGTTTTTAAGCGTCCACAATGTGAAATTGCGCAAGGTCCAAGGAAGGTAGGGCGGAACGAGAAAATCCCTTATCATCCTTCCTTCCTTCCTGCCTCCCTCCTCTTCGACCGTACCTTTTAAGTCATCCGCCGATCGATGCGTCGATTGCGTAAGGAAAAAAGGAAAGACAAAAGAGGAGGAAGAAGAAGAAAGGGGTGTACGTCCTAGATCACGCGAACGCGTGACCCTGCGTAAGTTGATTCGTTGCTGACCACGCGGTCCCATCGCTTCCACGCCATTACGTTAATTCAATTGCACAGACGACGAGATTCATCGAATATAGTATGCCATACGATTTAAAATTCTACCGGATTCTCGTAAGAATGAATCAATGAAAATCTACGTGTATCCTCGTATCGTCGCAGTTGCATTCTGTAAAATAAATCAAAATTGATCTTCTGGAAATCTGCAAACAAAATTTGATATACTTTTCTATTCATAACTCATTGCACGATCTCGACGTCGTAATTTAGTATTTTGATAGGTACAATAAGTGGAACTCGCCGTGTTCGTTTATTATGATAAGACGAACGGTAATACGATGCCAGGAGAAAGAAGCACGTCCTTAGAACTATCGAATAACAAATCTTGGAAAAGAGAACGCGGGAAGAGGGAAGGGGAAAGTCGTTTCCCCTTCGAACGGCGAAGAATTAGAATAACCCGTCGGAATTGGCCCGGGTTCCGTTAACGAAGCGAGCGCGAAGGGCAAGAATCGGCGGATCAGGATAATTTCCCGGTGATCGATCAGTATCCAATCATTGCCCATTCACCGGCGCGATTAATCTATCATTATCCCCCGAGTCGTTCTTTACACTTGGAATGACATTGCGTTCCGCCGATCCGATCCGGGCCGGCCGGTCGGCCCTCGCTAACAATTATCAATCAATCGACGCGTACGTGCGTTTCCTGCGCGTTCCACGGATTCCCTTTGGGAACGGGAACGGCCGAGTAGCGGACGCCAGCCGATACCACCCCCGTTTCTTTTTCCCTTGGCCCGGTAATTCGATCGCGGCTTGTTTGCACGCCGGAACACGATCATCTATCAACTCGTTTACCCCCCGTCCTCCGTTCTTGATATTGTTTGATTCCGATAAACCATTGTTCCGTCCTGTGCCTCTTACTTTCTGTCCTCACGTTCTGCGCCCTGTGTCGTATGGAGAAAAACGAGACACCGTTCAATTCCAAAGGACCGCGACGAATATCGCATAGGGGTCCAAGTTAAAACGACGCCTACTCCGCTTCGTCCCTCGGTTCCTGTTTCTCTTGTATCCTCGCATCCTCGCATTTACAATTTACTAGAAATTATGTTGAACTTTGCTTCGACTCGTAGCTACCCGTCGTGCAGCGGAGCCGCGGCACCGGGCTTGGCAGCCGACATGCACTTCCGAGACAACGTGATCGCGTTCGTCGGCCCAGCCTGTGCCTTCGCCCTGGAACCCGTGGCCAGGCTCGCAGCCTACTGGAACACCCCCATAATCACAGGAATGGGCGATCAAGTACAATTTTTTTTCTTTTCCATAACTAATATTTATGATGACTCGTGTATCGATAAATTGACACCGCCGTTTCGTCTTTCTGTACGTGCGAGGTACATTAACGAGAGCATGGAAGACGATAACGATCAATTGACCGTTTATCTGATTATTTTCGAACAATTAAGCCGCCCTCGGAAGGGGAACTGTCGGTGACGTCGGGGATCCTTGGCAGGATCAATAAATGGAAAAACGAAAGCTCGGTAAGGAAACTGTGAACACTGTCGAAACGTTCGTTACGTTAATTGATCGCGTTATCCGTTTAATTATCGCGTGCGACGGGCACTCGATCCTGATAATGAACGCGGCAAGCTGATACCTCGTCCTTATTTACGGCTCCATCAGTATTCTTAATTAGCTCGTTAAGACGGTCGGAATTCGAAAAAATGTCGCGTAAGGGAAATTCTTTTTAAAGGGGATTTTCAAAGACAAGACCAAGTATCCGACGTTGACGAGGATGTCTTACTGTCAGTGTCGGCTGCGACTGGTGTTCTCCAGTATCTTTAAGGAATTCGGCTGGTCCCACGTGGCGCTAATTCTGGACAGGTCGGACTTGTTCTCGTGGACGGTCGGGAAGAATTTGGAATACGGATTGAGAAAAGACGGACTCCTCAAGTTCGTTAGAGAACTCGACGGGAACTCGAAGGACGAATCGTACCACTTTTACTTGCGCGACGCCAGCATGTACGCGAGAGGTGAATGTCTTTTCAAGAATTATCGAAACTTTAATGGAAACGTCGACGTATAGAAAAATATACAAAATATCGATGGTTCTGATGAATTTATTTTTGTTCACTTTGTATCGTGATAGACGCGCTATCTTTTGTTCGACAGTGTTGATTCTAAGCGTTCGCGGAACTCTAGTCAGGAAGTTCATGCTGGCTGCTCACGACTTGGAAATGACGAGGGGCGATTGGGCGTTCCTCGACGTCGAAATATTTCAAGTGCGTTCTCCGCGAGACGCCGGCGGCCGATTTTTATGCGAATTTAGGAAATAAAATCTAAGCAGGAATTTCATTTTGCCTCCGTATGAATTTTGTATAGCTACTGCAAGTACAATTTTCCTATACATGCATAAAATCCGAGGTTCAGGCGTTACTGGAATGAATAATTCCGATATTAAAATTTACAATAAAGCGACGGAGAACTCTTTGTTTTTAATACGATTTAGGGTTCTTATTGGGGCGACCACGACTGGGAGCTCGGGGACGAGGACGACACCGTCGCGAGGAAAGCCTACGAAGCTCTTCTCAGAGTGTCTCTTTTACAACCGACCACTCCGAGATTTCAGGACTTCGCGGAGAGCGTCCGGCAGAGAGCTCAGAGCGACTACAATTATACATTCTCCGACGGAGAGGAAGTAAATATCCGTTTACATTTTGAAAAACTAACTCGTTCAATGCGATCAGACTCCGACGCATTTATACGAAAAATGAACGTGGAGAAAATATAAACCACGGATGCAACCTGTTTTCTGGGATGAAACTGATCGACGAACGTCTCGGAAAAATTACGGAGAGGGAAAATGTACTTTCAGGTGAATTTCTTCATCGGCGCGTTTTACGACGGCGTCTATTTGCTGGGAATAGCGTTGAACGAAACCCTGGCCGAGGGCGAGGACATCAGGGACGGCATATCGATAACGAGGAGGATGTGGGACCGGGACTTCATCGGTATTACGGGGCACGTGAGAATCGACGACAATGGAGACCGAGACGCGGACTACAGTATCCTGGATTTAGATCCTATCACGGGAAGGTCAGCGTCAATTAAGCCGGTCTCTTCCTCTGATATGTTTGCCATGCTAATCAAGCCCCATTCTCTTAGGCCAGCCGGATACATATTCGGTGTGAAAGCCTCTGCCCATCCCTCACCCAAATCTCCTCTCCGTTTCCTTTGAATTCGAAACAGAATTTTGATCAAGCGAATATGCATGCGCGTCCCGGCAAAACATTGATTCAGACGCGAGATGAAATCTAAACCGAGTCTAATAACAATAATTAATCTCATCAAATATTTCGATTATTTATTTTCCACTGTTCCGCGTCAAATACGTTTTACTGGAAATTGGATCTTAGGTTCGAAGTGGTAGCGCACTATTTGGGATTGAATCGGGAATACAGCCCCGTGGCCGGGAAAAAGATTCATTGGCCCGGAGGAAGAGAGGGTCCCCCGGCGGACGTCCCCGAGTGCGGATTTTTAGGAAACGACCCGGCCTGCGCCTCGAACGCGGAAGCGTACACTCTCGTCGCCTACACCAGCCTTGCTCTCGCCCTGTTTTTGCTCGTCGCCGTCACCGCGACTTGCATTTTGTACAGGTAACTTCGCCGACCATTTCTCATGCTCGAGGAAGAATTTATTTCTGTTAGAAGGATCGCTTCTTACAGGCATCTGAGAGTGTCGGCCGATTTGAATAACATGTCGTGGAGGATCAGGCCCGAGGAATTACTGTTGGAAATAGGAAAACCATTTTCGTCGAAGATCAATCTGCACCAAGCGATCGCCGAGGTGAATGCAAATGATTTTAATAAAGGGCTGGCATTAAACTCGATCCTGTCGTTACAGAATTTCGGATTGGAACAGCGTATTCGACGGGGATCGCAATTCAGCTGCGATTCTCTCCCGCCTAGCACGGTGTTCACTACCATCGGCATTTACAAGGGGGAAAGAGTGGCCATCAAAAAGATTACTAAGAAAAAAGTGGTCGACGTAAACAAAAAACTACTGTGGGAGATCAAACAAGTGCGGGACGTCACCTCGGAAAACACCGTCAGGTATAAAAATTATTCGCTGAAGAAATGATTCATCGATTACGTGTGTAAACTATCGGCGATTAATTTCAGATTCATTGGGGCGTGCCTGTGTTCGCCTTCGCCGACGGTATTGATCCTGACGGAGTATTGTCCCCGAGGATCTTTGAAGGATGTGCTGGAGAACGAGGCTATTAAATTAGACTGGAATTTCCGAATGTCTCTGATCCACGACATCGTCAAGGTAGAGCAGGTGCAGAATTTATCTCACACGTTCGCTTCATTCGAAATTCTTCCCCCGCATTTCTCATTCATCGACCAGTAATTACTTCCTTAAGGACGTATAAAAAATGGAATAGTAATTTCCTTTTCACAGGGAATGTCGTATCTTCACGCGAGCGAAGTGTCGGCTCACGGCAAGCTTCGGTCCTGCAATTGCCTGATCGACGGTCGTTTCGTTTTAAAGATTTCAGACTTCGGCTTGAAGACTCTGACCACACCATCAGACCTGATCATAGACGACAATCACTATATCAGTACGTAAAGATGATACATAAAAAACAAATTGATTCATTGTACTATCAATAAATCGGTATTCGACAGAATTACTGTGGATCGCTCCGGAACTTGTACCATTGACCGTGACACCCGGAAGTGCATCGACGCAGAAAGGAGACGTTTACAGTTTCGCGATCATTTTAGAAGAGATCGTGGTCCGTGGTGGACCGTACGAATCCGTCAAGTCTGTCATGACTCCCCAAGAGGTATAACGACGTTCACTAATTAACTTCGCAGCGTTCACGTCATCGTTCATATCGTTTTTCACGAAACAGATCGTCGCCCGCGTCGCAGCGTCCGAAGTACCCCCTTTCAGGCCGGAAGTGACCCCGAAGGACTGTCCACCGGACATACTGTCCTTGATGGAGAAGTGCTGGAACGAAGTACCCGAGGAACGACCGACGTTCCATACGATTCGCGGAACCATACGTCGCATCATGAAGTGAACTTTCGTTCCAACTTCCTTCCGACGCAACGTCGACCCTCTGAGAAGTATATCTGTTTTAAAATTTCAGAGGCTACTGCGAGGACCTGATGGACGATTTGCTGAGGCGTATGGAGCAATACGCGAACAACCTGGAAGCTCTCGTCGAAGAAAAGACGGAGCAGTTGAGTCTAGAGAAGCGACGAAGCGAAGAACTACTCTACCAAGTACTCCCGCGGTATCGTAACGACAGACTCGATCTTCTATTTAATCTTTTTGTATAAATCGGTGAAATTCTTCATTTATTCGTTCGCAGGCAAGTGGCTTGCCAACTGATGGCAGGGGAACTGGTCCAACCGGAGCAATTCGAATGCGTGACGATTTACTTCAGCGACATCGTCGGTTTCACGGCGCTCTGCGCGCAAAGCACCCCGATGGAAGTAGTGGGGTTCTTAAACGATCTTTACAGTACATTCGATCGCATCATCGAATTTTACGACGTTTACAAGGTACTTGAATTCCGAGACTCGCGCGTCGAGGCGAACGATTTTCATCTCTCGTACTTTATGAAACAAGGTGGAGACGATAGGAGACGCGTACATGGTGGTGTCCGGATTGCCGGAACAGAACGGGGACGAGCACGCGAGGGAAATCGGACTGATGGCTCTGGCGATTCTCGATTCGATACGATCGTTCACCATTATTCATAAACAGAACGCACAGTTGAGCGTTAGAATTGGTGTGCACAGCGGGCCCGTCTGCGCCGGTGTGGTCGGCCAGAAGATGCCCCATTATTGCCTCTTCGGCGACACGGTGAACACCGCGTCTAGAATGGAATCGTCGGGATTGCGTAAGTTACTTTGAAAAATTATAGTGCAGTGTAAAATACATATACTTGACGCGTAATACGTTTGACGCAGCGTTACGGATTCACGTCTCGGAGGCGACGAAATGCATATTGGATAAATTTGGAACGTTCGAATTAGAGCTCAGGGGCGAGGTGGAACTGAAAGGGAAAGGAAGAGTGACTTCTTACTGGTTGAAGGGTTGCTCCGAACCGGACCCGAGACCGCCGACTTCCAAGTATCGCAAGCACAGCGTCAGTACGCCGGAAAATAATCTAAACCCTTTGATCTTTCCGCCTAACAACACGAACGGCCCGAAGACCAACAACAACACTTTCATTAACTTGTCGGAGTTGCAACAGACCGTGTAAACGAGCGTCGAAGGATCTGCGGAATTTCGATCGCAGTATCGTCCGTCGAGGAATATGTACAACTATAAATTGTAAAAAAAATGTACAAAAAAGAGTCTTCCGAAGGAAGGAAGAAATCTTGACCGAATGATCAATTTCAGTTACTCGCTTGGTACCGCGTTTCCGAGACTTTGGAACCAAGCGAAAAACTACGAAAATCAGAATCTCTTTACCTCCAATTGTATGTTGATTAACAAATTCTGACTAATAAATGAATGGAAACTAATTTTGGCATTTTTATTTCTCGTTCCTTGATCAAGTGTCCAAATGACCAATCCTGCGGGTGGCTACTATAATTCAGTGGTCAACCCTTTAAAATCATCCGAGTAGCCATATGCACGA
>SMSR01009441.1:0-19449 GCA_019453355.1 Ceratina japonica | reverse complement strand
GTACCAAGTCCCGCAGGTCGTCCAACTGTGCAGTAAATTTCAACAATATATGAGACGAAGTAATCCACAAATTACTGGACATATCAAATAATAATTTTCATAATTTAAATCATTTTCTACAGAACAAAACCATTCTAGTAAAACATCATTTACCACAATTATGTTTTAAATAAAATAATTAATAGAAATATCAAACAATTTTTATTTTTCTCGTTTTCTGACCATTTCTAATTAACTTTAACGATCGATCAGCTGCCAGACGCAGTATATTATTGGTAAATTCCATGACATATTTGATAAAGGAAATTCTTGGGAAGCTAAGAGACGAGACGCTGAGTTTACTCTATCGAATGCGTTGTCTGCTGGAGGATCAAGTTTATTCGCAGCCCATTACGTTCTACATTCTCACACAGTTCTTTT
Source organism: Ceratina japonica (assembly GCA_019453355.1). Classification (NCBI taxonomy): domain Eukaryota; kingdom Metazoa; phylum Arthropoda; class Insecta; order Hymenoptera; family Apidae; genus Ceratina; species Ceratina japonica. The sequence continues at coordinate 19,029 of SMSR01009441.1, read as the reverse complement.
CACTTAAAAACGAACTTTTATTTAATTTAGCGATACTTGTCAACTGATAAAACATNAATTCAGCGTTCACTGCTCGCACTTTCAATTCACTATCGTCCACCCAGTAATATCGCAGCTGCGAGATCCAGTCGAAGTCGTTCACGTTCGACACCTTCTCTTCCAGAAGCTTGTACGTAACGTCGCGTGCGTGCACTTCGATTACGATCACCGCCTCTAGCATCAGTCTCTGTATTTCTGTTTGTGGACCGCGTACCAAGTCCCGCAGGTCGTCCAACTGTGCAGTAAATTTCAACAATATGTATATGAGACGAAGTAATCCACAAATTACTGGACATATCAAATAATAATTTTCATAATTTCAATCATTTTCTACAGAACAGAATCATTCTAGTAAAACATCATTTACCACAATTATGTTTTAAATAAAATAATTAATAGAAATATCAAACAATTCTGAGCATTTCTAATTAACTTTAACGATCGATCAGCTGCCAGACGCAGTATATTATTGGTAAATTCCATGACATATTTGATAAAGGAAATTCTTGGAAAGCTAAGAGACGAGACGCTGAGTTTACTCTATCGAATGCGTTGTCTGCTGGAGGATGAAGTTTATTCGCAGCCCATTACGTTCTACATTCTCACGCAGTTCTTTTCACTTAAAAACGAACTTTTATTTAATTTAGCGATACTTGTCAACTGATAAAACACAAAATAAGACATTCTTAATTAGTTCTATTACGTGAGGGGAGAGAGTAAGAATAGAGAAATATAAATAAGATGAAAGGGATTGTGGGATATAGAAAAGTGAACAAAGAGCCGAAGGGCACGAGTGAAGCGACGGGAAACGGTGAAAGAGAAGGTAGTTTTTGTACCCAGGCGGCTTGGATTAAGTCTAATTCTTTTTTATTAGGCAGATAGTTTGTAGGTAGCATTTTCAGATACGGTTCCTACGCTTCCTTCTCTACTACCGAACATAGCCTGGTTCTCCTCCAGCGTTTAAGAAAATCCGTGATCCTCGTTACTTCACTATAAATAAATAAAAAATTCTAGTGGTAGAAGGGAAGTATACGCTGAACACCTCACCTATCTGACAAATTTTATAAAGTTTAGTTTACATACAGCGTACATGTGCTTGTATAGTCAGTTTTTTGTAAATAAGAAGCGATAAAGGTACTCGTGCAATTTTTCACTTGAAGTTTCACAAAAGGGTTAACAATGTTTTAGCTACGTTCTTACTTGTCCAAGCAATTCCTTATAGTAAGTCTTGAGGTTCTTGTTCAGTATCCCATTCTCGACTTGCGCGGTCCAGTAGACCTGACCGCAGCAGAGGGTTACTTGGCCAGGCCACATGTATACCCATGCCTTCCTCGGAAGCGTGTAAACGGATATCAGTGCCTCGCGGATGATTAGCCTAATCGTGTTCCGCATGACAGTCTCCAGATCGCCCAACCAATATTCGACGCTCCTCTCCGGGTACATTGGCGGATCGAGCATTACCTCCTCCTCCTCGGCAGAGTACATGCGCGTAATCTGCAGATCATCCTCGAATCTCACCATTTGTATGTTTTCGAAGCATTTGCGTAGATGCGGTTGCACCGCCTGCACGTTTTTAGCCTGGGCGAGGATCTCAAGCAGCTCATCGTCGCTGAGAAAATAGAAGCGTGGGAAGATCTTCCGCTTCATCTCCAAGTAATTCGCCAAACCCTTTTGCACCACCTCGAGCAGGCTCTGGCACTCCTGAAGGCTTTCGAGCAGGTTTTGATCCGGGCAAATTTTGATTATCTATTTTCAGATTAAGCGATAAAGGGCAAACGTATGAATAAGAATTTTTGATAAAACTTCATATACCTAAAGAGATTTGATACGCATCAGTGAAGTTCTTTAAGAACGAGATTATAAAATCAAATCTTTTAGAATTCTAATTAATGAAATCAATCAATTCATTTTTTCAAATAGTCACTTTTGTGATTGTTCAAACTTAATGCAAAATGTGTCTGAAACGGAACATACGTAAGGATTTTCATAGGCGTTCTTCATGATTCGCCTCCAATTCCGTTCCATGGCATTGTACTTCCTAGTTTCCATCGGCAGCTGCACGTTGATATCCTCTGAGGTAAATATGGGTTCCAGGTACATCCAATCTCTGTAATTTTAACCATCAGTTAATTAAGAAAATCGAACCTTATATCGAAGAAGATCAACAAATGAAACGAAACCTTTGCACTTCGATCCACAAGTTTAAAACTTCCTCAGTTAATTTGAGTTTTCTCTCCCACTCGTTGATTTCATCTTCGAATGCGGTTTTCAGCGGGCTAAACGCGAGCTGTTGAACGCCAAGTATATGGTTCTCGAGAAGCATCATGGTCTCCTCTGCCACTTTTATTATGTACGTCCCTGGAAGTAGCAAAATGGTAAAGAAGTTTATACATGTCTTAATCAGAACATGATGATAAAACAACGTGAGACTGAAATATAATGAAATAAACAGATTTCCAATTGCATTTCATTTTCAAGTTTTAAATTCAGTGTCTGTTGATTACTGAGGAAGTTTTTATTTATTTTGTATATTATTGAAGTTATGAAAAATGTACCAGTGGTTTTGTACGGTAGTAGTTCCATGACGACTGTTTCCCACTCCTCAATCATTTTCTTCAACGTCCTTTCAGTGGCATACTCCTTGGCGGCAGTGTCAGCCACAGTTTTTACCAATTCTTCGAACTCTTGGATACCGAGCATTAGAAGCGCTCTAAACGTCACAGCTGGCGTAAGGGTCATCTGTATACCGGTTTGAGCGCTCAACTGGTCGAAGTGACGATCCTTCATTCCCGGATTTCTTAGAGCTTGTATTAGGGGGATGTACGGTTTGAATTCATCTATCTGATCTCTTATTGCCATCGCAATAGCCTGTATCTCTATAGTTGGGAGAAAAATCGTTATAATAAAAAGAGTAGTGTAACAATATAATAGAAAAATATGCTTAATAGCTTTTTCACGTTTCTTGACAAAATTATTTTACTAACAATAAACATTTCTAGTTAGAATAAACTAATTTGGGATTCAAACTATACTGATAATTTTTTTACTGACATTGAAAAGATGTCTACTTTTGTTTTAATTGTTGTTACAACTTCCTTTAATTAAACACTTGTTACTGTGAGAATTGTGAAACACATACAGATATATATTCCATGTCACATTTGCCGGGAGCATGAAACTGAATTACACTCAGGGTATTTTACTTTCACTTTCATTCACAGGAGTGATTTAATTAGTGATTGCAACGCAGTGTGCACATCTGTACTTTGTATCCTTTCGCATTGAAAACTCACTCGGAAACTCTTGGAATGTTCTGACTGCACGAGTCATTATCCGATACATGTCGATAACAAGCGTTTCAATTTGAAGACCATCAACGTTCATCAAAGGATTGTCCATCCAAATCTCATGCCACCTGAGCCAATCTACGAAATAAGTATAATGAAACTGAGAAAAATAAACCTGTAATTTAACAGTATTATAAATCAATCATTTTAAATATTTATAATAATATTTATTGATATAACATTATATCATTAATAACAATAAATTATTATTTAATATTATTGTTTGATAAAAAGAATTTTTCCGCTATAGGAAACAATTGTGCCCATAATTATGAAAGTGGTCTAAGTCAAAATTTTTTGAAAAATGAGTTTATCACTTATTTTACACTAGATTCATAATGTGGTATGAAATAACTAACGAACTAATTTTTCAAAAAATTTTGACTTAGACCACTTTCATAATTATGGGCACAATTATTTTACAGTTCATCAAATGGCTACATACTTGTTAAGCCAAACTTTCGACAGAAAAAGAGAGATAATATTAAATAGATATTGAATTTCAAGCTTGTTTCCATTCCATGAAAAGAATTCCTGCGGAAAAATTTCATACAAAATTAATTATGACCATTATGGAAAGGGGAAATGTGAAAGAATTCTCATGTCAAAACCAGAGATTTTTTGCGTGCATAGCGCGTTATGCTTTCATTTTATCCAGAAACTAATATCTAAAAATTCTTGTTTGCATTTGGCTATAAGTAAATAACACTTTTAATAATGAATAAATTGCTATTGATAAACAATTGATTTATATTAAAAATTTATTTAGGAGGTAAGTAAAAAATATATAACAAATGCATAGAAAATCTCTTGTAATAAAATCAACAAATAAAATTCCAAATGATGCTTCTTCTTAATTTATCCTGTATACCTTTTATATACCTTCTAAACTAACAAGAAATATTAAACTATTAATAAATAAATAAATATTTTCTTTTATTAACGCAGCGATTAAATAAAGCTATTAGACAATCGTTATAAAAGTTATTTTAAACAATATTTCATATACGATGCATTTTGAATCATGAATGTACGGATGAATCAGTTTTAACAATGGATTATTATTAGAGATAATAGAATTACCTGAGGAAGTGACCCATAGGCTTCTATAGGGTTCGAACTCCCTCATTAGCTTGTGCAGGTGCTCGAAAGGTACCACCTTCATACCAAAGAGCTTCTGACGTTCGTTCAATAATAGTCCCATTTCCCTTGCATCGGTCATAGCCTTCCAAACACGCTTTACGTCCAGCGCAGTCTCGTGTATGCGGTTAATGTCTGTCTGAAGAGCTATGTTCGCCACATTGCTCACCAAAGTGTCTATCCGCTCCTCCAACAAGACCTCGTCCTGCAGCTGAATCTTGTAGAACTTCTCCTGCTCCTCCACGAACCGTTCATTTGTCTCCTGGACCTGATCACAATTTCACCTCATTTTGTACCGTATATCTTTAATTAGAATTTAATCAAATCCCGTGGTATGACACGAGGATTAAGAAAATATGAATAATATTATTGACAATCTACCTTGTAATAGTTTCATTAGTTTTTAATTACAAATTCTATTTTTTTAGTTCATCAATATTCATTAATTTTATCACGATGTCTCAATTATAATTTCTTAATAAATGAATAAAAAAAAAAAGAAATAAGCGAATCCATGAGCAAATTATGAATTAACGAATAAATTAGAAAAATTACATTTATTCAAATGCCATCAAATAAAAAATCCATTTAATCGATTTCTTACTGAATTTTATTAGAAATATTATGCTGTAATATTTTCTAATGAAATAGTATATATCTTTTATGATTCTTGATTGGATGAATTATTTTACCTTACAGAGAACTGAACTCTATTGGTTGTTGATTACACCAATAATTAATGCATAATTAATTGCGAAATTCTATTCGATGTGATTACACACCCTATAACCCACCTAATAAACAGCTACAGCTGTGGTTTATTCAGGGTTTGGAGAATATTGCGCATTATTCATTGCACTATCGCTATTACGTACCATTTCATTTATAAGTAGTATAACGATGTATTGTCTATTATAAAGGAACTGACTAAGTAATCTATGGATTTATGTACAAAATAAAATTTTTGTACAAATAAAAGAAATACAAATTAAACACACCCATTGGTGATTTGAAAGAGAATATGCCGATTCCGATTCTATGTTAACAAGTTTTGCAACAATTGTATTTTTCTTAGAATACGTATTCTATTCTGGAAAGATTCCGAGAACTGTTACTCATTGTTAACACCATTGTGACGGTTATACAATATGTAACTTTTAACCTCATTTTGTATTTTATAATACATACATAATATATAATATATTTCATAACATATATTTGCTTTATTATAGCAAATAATGTATATTCTTTTGTTACTGCTTCATTACTTTTACTGCTAGCATAGTTTTTGGTTTTATCATGGAGTCGGGAGTAAAGGAGAAAAGGAGGAAAAGAATCAAAGTCGATGTCGGAGTCATAAATTTCAATTGCTGACTCCGCAGCTCTCGACGTAACAATAACGCGCGTAGGCTAGAGGAATACCAGAATTGTTATCGATTGAGATGTTTATGTTCGACGCCTCCCGAACAAGCGAGTCTGATGAGCCACATTTGAATATCGATTGTTAAACCTTCAATCGTTTATAGATGGACCCATAAGTTGATAAATAGACCAATGAATTTTTTGGCTGTTTGATTAATGATTACAATAAACAAAATGGAATGTAAAGTATCTAAGTGCATTAAAACTTCGCTCTAAATGCTACAGCTGCTTCCCTACATAAATTAGTAGATAAAATGATGGGAACCAAACTGAATAAGTGATTCTCGTTTCTAATTTCAACTGCTATCCAACCGATTTTAGAATATATTGGAATACGCTTTAAAGTTTGATCTTAGGTCTTAGGTGCTAGAATTACTTGCTAATAATTCATCGATAGAACTATATGCACTGCACCTCGTTTTCAATTAAAAGTGGTGAACCGATCGCTTCCCACTTGGCCTCGAAATCCTCGTCGGATATATTCCAGAGAAAACCATCAAGAACGTCGAAATCGAATTTCAGCGTGTCCATCCGTTCATCGAGATTCTGGACGCGTAAAGGTATTGTTTCCATCCAATCCCGTATCTCGAATATATGCTCGATGCTCTGTGGCACCTCTTTCAGTTTGAATCTGATCTGCGTGTACTCGTCGAGGATATTATCCACTTCCGCTCGTATCCTCTCTGTGAGCATGACCAACAGGCCAGTGTAACACTCGTATCGCTTTTCCATCAAGAATTCCTTCAATGGACGGACGTTCACTACGAACGAACCAATAGTAATGGCATTTGGCAGAGTGACCTCCAGGTTCTCCCTCATTTTGATTTGGAATGAAATCTCCTCTTTAATGTCTGCTGTGGTCAAGTTCTCGTCCTGTTTATAGTGCCTGGAATAACCGTGCAGAATTTCATTTAGCTCTCCATTCACGCGGTAAATAAATCAAAGCAGACGCTCTTCCAATCCTCGATGAGACTGAATCAGTCTAACGCGCTATTTATTTTCTTTTCTACATCATTGAGTTGATTTTTAGACAAAATAACTATTTCTTTCGTTTTATTATTTAAATGTTACGACGTGTACTATTTGATGTTTTACATTGTCTAACGTCTTGATGTTCTTATGTTTTCTACTTTTGGACATTATGTGCACTTATCTATCTAATTATTTCTTTAATCTGTTTTCTCCTTTAATGGTTATTGACATCACAGATATCTTTTTAATTCGACTAATCTTTAAGTGTTCATTGCATTGAAAAAAATGAAAAGATTTCGTGAAAGTTTATGTCAAATTATTCTATTCCTTGATCATTTTTTATAAATTTTATCACTTTATAATTGCATTTTTTTGTAAGTTAAACGATTTAAAAATTCTTACAAGTAACAGACAATTATTAAAATATTCGCAATAGTTTTTTTCATGAAATATAAATTCAAATACGTATTTCCTAGGCATAAAAAGTACGAATATATACATATATATGTATGTATGATTCAAATATGTAGCACGTAGAACGAGGAGAACGAATTCAAGAATTTCATTATGCAAATTCTGTGATTCCTTAATCATATCAATAAAATAAAATTACTACCTAATGCAGTGTTGCTTAATATTGTAAAACTTTTCTGTCCGTCTTTAAATATTGTTGTCATACGAAAACAAACTTATTTCATTTATTACAAAAATGAATACGTACTCAATGTACTCCGTGACATTTAAATTGAAGAACGTCTGATACCGACTGTATTCCTGCGCATACGCTTTTAATGGTATCGTCGATCTTTCATAAGCTATTCTCAACCGATCGCGAATGATGCAAACTTGTTTCTCGAGCAATCCGACGGAGCTTAAGAACAAATCAGCAGGGAATTTCAATTCCGGGAGCAGAAACGGATGCACTTGTCTGATTTGATGGCATAGCACGAGCGCGTTGTCGTAAAGCTCGATGATAACTTCCTTTCAGATAAATAAAGAGATAAAGTTTTTCAGATAGGAAAAACAAATACATGCGGAAAGTGCTTTACTTTATTTGATATTTTTACTAAAACAATGCTTTATACGATTGTTTCATTTCACGCAGCTCGTTGAATAAATTTACACTTATAAAATCAAGTCAATTTCAAAAATATTGATTTAAATAATTAGGATGACGATCAATTACTTCGTCAATTACAACAATGTAGTAGAAAATAAATTCAACTATCTGACACGAAAATAGAATATTTTAGAGCAGGAGGATTTATATTTTAAAAAGATTATGTATGTTAATACTACATTTTTTATCTATTTATAAGAAAATGTAAATAAATTGGCAAACGAGAGATGAGAGTTGATCGTGTGAAATGAAATGGTTTCCTGGATTACCGCAAACTTGTCAGGATCCGTGGTATAGAACGGTGCTTCGAGGCTCATTTGGAGGTCGATGAGGAAGATGGGATTTTCCGAGGTGAACGGGCTGTCCATGAGATTCTCGTCCCACGTAAACGTATCTAAGACGTGGAGAACGCACAGCGCAGGGGCTTCTAGAATTTCTTGATATAATTTGACAGAATTCTGCACAAGTACTCGCAACGCATACTGGATAAACATTAATACATTTCATATAAATATGTAGTTTAATACTAAATAATTTTATTGATCATTAATGAATGTTTTTTTTTTCTGATTTCTAATAAGACTTATTCAGTTCTTATATCAATTCTATATATTATACAGGTTGTGAAATCGTGGTACAACCCGCAAGGGGATAGTTTCTCACATAAAATCTAGTCGAAAACAAGGAATATAATTTTTTCATACGGGACGTCATTTTCGAGAAAATCGGGTTTGAAAATTCGTTAGGTACGCGTGTACTTGGACAGAGTTTACTTTATTCACTCGATCTAACCCGCAATTCTCATTGCCGCTTGTGTTCATAAACAATATAGAGCGTCCGTCCTGTGATAACTTGCCTGCTGTGGACATTTTGAACATTTGTAATTTACTAGAATAAATCAATTTTTTAAATTTACGGGTAACTATTAATTAAAGTCGTAACATATCCTAAATACTGTTTACAGATGCAAGCAGCAATGGAAATTGCGGACTAGATTGTGCGAATAAAGTAGACTCTGTCTAAGTACACACCTAGGCTACATAACTAATATTCGAACTCGATTTTCTCGAAAATGACACCTCATATGAAAAAACTATATTGCTTGTTTTCGACTAGATTTTATGTGAGCAATCATCCCCTTGACGGTTGTACCACGATTTCGCAAACACCCTGTATACACAATTTTTAATGAAGAGTTAAATGTAAATTGAATAATATTCTGTACACTATATGTACGTATATATTTTTAAAAACTGTTGGTAACAAGTAAACATTATATGCCTTCGTTCGTATTCCAAAATATTTTATAAATCCATGAATTTTTCTATTCGTAGGAATTCGTTGATGTATTGGATTGTTTACGTAATAAGAAGGAAACCGAGCTCCTGGCTGTTGCACCCCATTAAAAAAGAATCAATAAAAGCTTTACGAAGTAATTAAATTCATGAATAATTCTTTTCTCCTATTCCTGTATTACCTGCATACGGAGATTGGTAAGACTCATGAAACGCTTCAGCTTCATCACTTCGTAGACGCCGTGATCCTTTTGTTGCAGATTGAACCAACCCTTGCCGAGATCTCTCAGGCACATGCGTACCGATTGCGTTATCTTTTCCAGCCACGGCTCTTTCAGATATTTGATCACCGTGGTGGTCGCCTGTGTCTGCAGGTCCTCAAATTCTGATAATCGTATCTGTTTCCCATGCGAGGTTGCGAATAGGTTCATTAACGACACTTGCATACACTCGGCTACGATGCAAGCCATCGCCTCGTGCACTTCCACTTGCACGTACAGGGTTATCCAGTTCGTGTACCGCTCCGTTTTCTACGTTTAACGTTCGGAAATGTTGGACGTCTTTCAGATAGAGGTTTCATCTTACTCAGAATCCTTACGAAATATTGACTGAAGTTCCATGAGAAAAAGTCAATAAAAAAATGCATTTACAGTAAACGGTAATATCGTTTTTATATTTTCCAGCAACTCTCTCGTCATTGCCTCCGGTTCTCTTTCATTTGAAGCTTCTTACTCACAGTTCTCGTTGATAATTTGAACGTTCATTATAATAAATATTTAAGTAGGTCTTAAAGCTTTCATATTCATCGTGGGAATCCCGAGCAAATACGTTTTGATTGGAGAAATTGATTTATTTATCCTTTAGCTAATGAAAGGAATGGGATATTTGTTACAAATCTTTTTTTAATAAAGGACTGATGGAACAAAGAAAAAGCAACGAGATACTTAGGAATAAAAAAAATGTCGAACCTTTCATTCTATTAGTAGTATTATATTATGTAGGTATTATGTGCGCAGTACGGATTTTTAAATGCTAGCTACGATAACAATTGTAGAACATTGTAAAACCAAATTAATACATGAACTGAATTAATTCAACGCAGAGAGGTACGAAGTCTTAGATCGAGCAGAAATTGAAAGTTAATTAATTTTCGATTAGTTCGAAACAGAATGAATGACCTATTTCGATCCTGTTAGAGGAAAAGAGCTAACACACACACAGTGTATTATTAACCCCTTATTTAAGAAAATGATTACTATTGAAGCATTATTAAAATTATTCCATTCTTTAGACTTGATTAACACTATTAAGAGGACTCCATTCTTTAAATTTTCTCATCAAGTATTTCGTTCAATGACACACAATAAGAATGTTCATTATGCAGGTGTTTGTTAAAAATGTGTCACGTTGCTTTCAACTTGAAATGGTAAATGGAGCCCTCCTTCATTCTTTCAGCCAACGGAGTTTATACTTATCCCGCTGATGAATATTGTTCTCAAGTCTTTAACTTCTGTTTCACAATTCTTTTTTCATTGATCGTACAAGATTATAATGCATAATATCATAATTATATAACTTAATAAATTCATAAATATAATCATTGTGTACTTATTAATGAACGAATAATGTGAGGAACGTTCAGTAGCAAGTTGTGTTTGATAGTTAAATATTTAAGTATCAGTATAGTAATTTACCCAGTAAGCAAGAAATCATTGCGACGAGGTTGCTATAACGTTTTTCAGTAACATGATAATATTATAAAGTATGTAGTTTTTAATGTTGCGTGCAACTTCATTATGAAGTAATATTATTAAGTAATATTTTAATAATATTTATAAAACGTTATGTTGCAACGTTTATATAATTTACATAAAATCAATATTTTACAAGGTTGATCTAACATTTCTTGATTACTGGGTAGTGTTGAGCTATACTTTTGCAATTTTCCGCTATTCGCGTATTATTTTCCACGTGATAAGAGCCTTTAATTAAGTTGGAATAATGTGAATTCAATTAAAACTTTTCACACGACAGAAATGACAATTTTAACCGCGTATATTTATTTCACACTTGTATTTCTATCTGAAAACATCAAACGGCGATGTACAATCCATTATTAAATCTTTTCTGTTTCGATGCGACGTACCGCTTATTGAGCGCAAATCAAGTTTTATAAGTTTCCTTTGTATCGGAAAACACGTTGCTTTCAATAGCGTCAACGTTATCCGCATTAACGGGTATTACCTCAAAATTTTCCATGCCGGTATCGATCTTGCCTTTTGCCGGCACCCTCGTCGGTTCGACGTCCGGAGTCCACGTGATGAATTTAAACATTTCCGGGTTTCGTTTTATCATCTGTCTCCACATGAGGTCGCACATCGTTCGCTGGTAGTCCAAGCTGATCTCGTCTACCAGCTGATGGAAGGATTTAAAGGGGATATAAAGGATTATGAAACTTCTACATGTTCAATCAGTGATATTAATAAAATTATTCGTTATAAATGTATCGGGTGAATCAATGAGATTGCTTATATCAAACAACCGATATTTCTTTAGTTTATTTAGAAGATATTTTATATAAATATAATATTTAGTGTAATTTTTATTAAATAAATGCGGTCTCGTATTTCAACAACTGACAATTCAGTTTTATTAAGGCGTGTTAGAATCAGTGCTATTTTATGTTATCCTAGATAGCAATTCTCTTTGACTTTAGCCAGTATGTAGGAACTGTTAGGAACGAATATGAAATATTACGCGTAAGTAATGAATTCGAAATTGTGTCCTCGTATTGCTTTTCAGATTTGTCGTGTGTATCCATATAAACTTTTATTAACAGTGAATTCATATTGCAGGAAGAGATGAAATTGTAATATTCTCATATTACTTCCAAATATCTGTGTAGCATGTTTGAAGGCAATCAGTGAGTAATAAACAATAATGAAAGCACATACTTTACAATTTCACTCGTGAAATTAAATTATCTGTCGTTTCATAAACTTTTATACATTATAAGCATGCACATACACTCGAGTTTACTGTAATACAAAAATCTGTGATCTTTTCATAATTTAAACAAGATTTCTCAACTTGAAATGACATCTGTAGAAATTTATTAAATAGGATATTTTAACATTTCATGAAATTTTTTGTCGACGGTAGGGACAAGCAGAAATTAGCGGAAGAAATGTATTGAAAGGTAAGCATTTTTCTCGTCGTCAAAGATGTCCAGAGGTAAAAAATTATGCAATGAATATTTAATGCATATGGCACAATATTATTAAATTTACAACAAACGAAGTATTGACATGTAACGTAATGACATAGTAATGTAATTATAGAGAAACATATTTCATTCTTTAAGTTTCGTACACGACTTACTCGTTAAAAATACATATATAAACAAGTGCACGAAATTAAAGATTTCCAAAAATCAATCGACATTGATGATACGATTAGCACGAATATATTCTGTTACATTACTCGTAGTTAGTTGTCTCCATCATTATTTCTGTAGACTTAATTTAACTTACAAACGTCTTGTGTTCGACTATAAATTAATGCTAATGTTTTAAGCTTTAAGCAACCCGCATAAACTTTCTCGTGAAATGAGAGGGGATGAAGTAACAAGGTGAAATTATTACAAATAGTATTTTATTAAACATTGGATTATTATATTTTGTTTTTTAAATGGAGGAACGATACAAGTGAGCATAGAAGAAATATTTTACTTACTGCCAATATTCTTTTGTATCTAAGTTTAGGCTTGCTCATGGTTAAGCGAATAATAGTCTCCTTCTCTTCTTCGTTCAAACTCCTCATGCCGTCCATTTGCATGCAATCCAAATAAAAATTGTACCTACATAAACACTTCTTTACACATTAAACAGAACGAAACATATTGCTGTGTTGTAGGAGAGGGGATTCAGTTTCTATAGTATATTCGACCCTCGTTCAATTACTTAATAGCAGCCTGAGCGATTCGTCTTTGTTCAATAGCGGCCGCAATTCTTTTCGCAAAGATCCTGGGATCCTCGGCGTAGAACCTAATGTAAATCCTCGGTATCTTGAATTTCCTTTGCAACCCATCGAGCGTGAGCACGCTCCATAATCGCATGCTCGGGTCGTAGTCAGTGACGGCAGCGTTAGTCCAAGCGAACAAGTTGTTCAGCTCTTCATCTTCGAGGACGAACATCTCGTCTTGGTCACGAAATCTTGGCACGAACACAGTGGCTGGCAGTGGATAACGCGTCCCGTCCATCGTTCCCAGATTCAACCAATCGTCTGTCGTTCTAATGTATCAAAGTGCATTAAGTTAATCAAAAATTGTATTGTTCTTCCGACTTATATACGGGGTGTCCCAGATCGAAACCAATATACTTCGCCAACATGCTCGAGAGGTCGTCCTGAGCAAAGAAATGTTATATACATCATAGATCGACTCGTCTTCGTTTTCGAGATTATGAAAGGAAAGTAATAAGAATCACAGATACATAACTTTTGAAGACACGCTGGCATTTATTCGCAACTATGTTTTACAGTTCTTTGCAGTGTATAAAGTAATTTAAGATATTGCTCATAATGGTCATCTCTTATTCGTATGCACGGAGTTAAGCGTGCTTCCATGAAATGCATCCACTGCATCCGCTACACTCCTGAAGAGCCGAAACTGAAGACGAATCGACCTATAATGTATATAACATTTTTTGCTCAGAATGAGCTCCCTATGAGCAATGAACAAAAGTCAGTTTTTTAATAGTCATTCCACTTTAATAAATTGTACATCACAATTGATCTAAAGAAATTGTGTTGGATAATAAATAATAATAAAAGCGCATACTTTACAATTTGATTAGTTACATTAAATCACCTATCGTTCCATAAACTTTTACCTAAGCTTAGATGTGCACTCGAATTTTCTGTACTACTAAAATCTCTGTGATCTATTTATAATTTAGAAATTATTTCTCAAGTGGAAATGATATCTGCAGAAATTTCATCAAATAACATATTGTAACATATCATTAAATTTTTCAATGATAGGGAAATATGCAAAAATTAGCGGAAGAAGTGTTGAAAGGTACCTGCAATCGTATTCCTCGTCGTCAAAGATGTCCAGAGGCAAAAATGGAATGGTACTAAACAAACCGTGTATCTCGTTACGTGAGAAGAAGGGCAATGTGGCCGAGAGGGGCAGCATTTCCTTCGGCGAAACACTTTCCGCCTCGAGGGCGTCCTCAATCTTCAGATTTTGATAGATTCGACGTCTCCTCTCCATCTCGACGTTCCGCGGTATGCTTTTCGGCTCGACGTTCAATTCCATTTGTACTTTTGGTAGAAACGTTTCCGCTGGAAACGACTATTACCGAATAATATTCTACATTTTATATATGTATGTAATTAATAAAGTAGTAAATGATATAATAGTAATTTTTTAAATATTCAATATTAGTTATACGTAAGTTTCACTTATATGTATAATGCAATGTATAATTTCACATATTGTAATTACAACAAGCATATACTTATATTTCATGCTGAATACAATCATATACATAATTATTACACATAATTATTATCATTGCAATGTAGAATTGCAGATAAGACATTATAATTGTACTATTGATTATAATAAAAAGCAGAGCATTAGTTTGGTTGTTTACTCCATGAGGAGTTTCAGAAATATTCGGAATGTGCGGTCAATAACGTGGAGCATCGGAACTTCTCGATCAACTTAAATAATTTAGCGAACCGCTAATCGATTATCGAAAACTCTTCAATCTTTTTCAGACAGTGTGTTGCTTTACTCTTTGTTGCTTACGACTGATCGATCCTCGCCAAAGCTTATCCATCTTTTAGCCTCGCCGAGGAAGTTGTACGTTCTTTCGTCCTGTAATTGTCTGACGCGCGCGCTGTGATGTTCGGTGGAGACTTGCCAGGCGAGCTTCGTTCTCCTCGGCGCTGTTGCTAAAAGAACCACCTCCGGTTTCACCGGATGCTCCGGTGTACCTGTTTGTAAGTCAATTATGAACTCGTGGTAGGGTTATTGGAGTATTAAATAAGTACACACCTTAGCAAGAAACAAGAACGTAAATAAGAACCAGAAGATATTTACAAAAATTAGGAGAAAAATTTATAATTAGACTACACATTTTACGCATTTATAAAAAAATTAAATGCACAAAAAATGTAAACTCTTCATGTCATGCCACAGAATGTAAAAAACATCAAAAGTCAGTTACATATTGGAATGCTTAAGTGATAAATGAAATTTCTGGAACACATTTTAAACTGATACTATATTTTATTTTGTACAATAATATCTGCAATTATCAACGTATAAGCAATGTTCATAGTGAATTAAGAAAATCAGTATTGAGGAATAAATTAAATTGTGACTTAACGTCAAAACGTACGAATTAACGTCAAGAAATTAATTTAATTATTAATGTGTATTATTAAGTATTTACCGGTTACGATTTCAGAGTAGTAACCTCGCGTCTTGATCTTATCGTCACCCATATTGTAATTCTTAATACAATTTACTCTGATTTAAAGCTTATATACACGCTATATTGCTTAAATGTTAAAATAATTGAAACGTCTATTGCAGTACTGCAATCATAAATAATAAAATACAATTATTTTTTAACATTTTAAGAACTGATAGAATAAGGAAGTTGAATGCTCTGCTGCATGAAGTAAGATGAGTAAGATTCAAAATTGAGTACGTAATACATGGACATACGTAGACATACGACATACGTAGTAATACCAGGTAATAATACATCGTATACATAGTTACATTGAGTAAAATTCATGGACCTGATTCCAAATTTCTCCATATCTCCGTTTAGACAATTACATATGCATTACAACTGGTAATTTATTAACACATGTACTTCAAATTATTGAAAGATCAACATACATTGAAATTTGAAACAGAAATTTTTTAACATTTTGTTACATTTTATTACATTTTGTATGATTTTTTACATTTTGTGTAAAAAGATCATTTAGTACCTGCTTCGCAGATAACAAATCTTTGCTTTTTTTATTTACAAATGTTTCATTAAATATAATATTTCCGATGGATGGAAATTTAGATTCCGAGGGAGCAAATTGGAAACAATTTTTTAAGATAAGATGTTGACAGGGCAGATCTTTGTTTACTTGGTTCTTATAAATGCTAAACGTCGTTGAACGGTTGAACTGGATGTGTCAGATCCCTGCAAGAAAAAGCTGAGAGCAGCACTAGACCTCCATATAGTTAGCAGCAAAAAAAATTATTTTTAATTGAAAGCTATTTATATAATTTGAGAATCATTTGGGAAAATTTGGGAAAGGCATTTTACAATTTAGGAAACTATAATTCTTTTATAATTAATTATTGTTTGTTGCCATCTATCGAAATAATTATAAAAAAAATGTAATTAAATTTTCCCAAATTATAAAACTAATTTTTTTTTAATTTCCCAAATTATTTCCTATCGATTAATGATCTTTATAATATTTTTTGTAATAATTGTTGCTCATGGTTAAGCGAATAATAGTCTCCTTCTCTTCTTCGTTCAAACTCCTCATGCCGTCCATTTGCATGCAATCCAAATAAAAATTGTACCTACATAAACACTTCTTTACACATTAAACAGAACGAAACATATTGCTGTGTTGTAAGAGAGGGGATTCAGTTTCTATAGTATATTCGACCCTCGTTCAATTACTTAATAGCAGCCTGAGCGATTCGTCTTTGTTCAATAGCGGCCGCAATTCTTTTCGCAAAGATCCTGGGATCCTCGGCGTAGAACCTAATGTAAATCCTCGGTATCTTGAATTTCCTTTGCAACCCATCGAGCGTGAGCACGCTCCATAATCGCATGCTCGGGTCGTAGTCAGTGACGGCAGCGTTAGTCCAAGCGAACAAGTTGTTCAGCTCTTCATCTTCGAGGACGAACATCTCGTCTTGGTCACGAAATCTTGGCACGAACACAGTGGCTGGCAGTGGATAACGCGTCCCGTCCATCGTTCCCAGATTCAACCAATCGTCTGTCGTTCTAATGTATCAAAGTGCATTAAGTTAATCAAAAATTGTATTGTTCTTCCGACTTATATACGGGGTGTCCCAGATCGAAACCAATATACTTCGCCAACATGCTCGAGAGGTCGTCCTGAGCAAAGAAATGTTATATACATCATAGATCGACTCGTCTTCGTTTTCGAGATTATGAAAGGAAAGTAATAAGAATCACAGATACATAACTTTTGAAGACACGCTGGCATTTATTCGCAACTATGTTTTACAGTTCTTTGCAGTGTATAAAGTAATTTAAGATATTGCTCATAATGGTCATCTCTTATTCGTATGCACGGAGTTAAGCGTGCTTCCATGAAATGCATCCACTGCATCCGCTACACTCCTGAAGAGCCGAAACTGAAGACGAATCGACCTATAATGTATATAACATTTTTTGCTCAGAATGAGCTCCCTATGAGCAATGAACAAAAGTCAGTTTTTTAATAGTCATTCCACTTTAATAAATTGTACATCACAATTGATCTAAAGAAATTGTGTTGGATAATAAATAATAATAAAAGCGCATACTTTACAATTTGATTAGTTACATTAAATCACCTATCGTTCCATAAACTTTTACCTAAGCTTAGATGTGCACTCGAATTTTCTGTACTACTAAAATCTCTGTGATCTATTTATAATTTAGAAATTATTTCTCAAGTGGAAATGATATCTGCAGAAATTTCATCAAATAACATATTGTAACATATCATTAAATTTTTCAATGATAGGGAAATATGCAAAAATTAGCGGAAGAAGTGTTGAAAGGTACCTGCAATCGTATTCCTCGTCGTCAAAGATGTCCAGAGGCAAAAATGGAATGGTACTAAACAAACCGTGTATCTCGTTACGTGAGAAGAAGGGCAATGTGGCCGAGAGGGGCAGCATTTCCTTCGGCGAAACACTTTCCGCCTCGAGGGCGTCCTCAATCTTCAGATTTTGATAGATTCGACGTCTCCTCTCCATCTCGACGTTCCGCGGTATGCTTTTCGGCTCGACGTTCAATTCCATTTGTACTTTTGGTAGAAACGTTTCCGCTGGAAACGACTATTACCGAATAATATTCTACATTTTATATATGTATGTAATTAATAAAGTAGTAAATGATATAATAGTAATTTTTTAAATATTCAATATTAGTTATACGTAAGTTTCACTTATATGTATAATGCAATGTATAATTTCACATATTGTAATTACAACAAGCATATACTTATATTTCATGCTGAATACAATCATATACATAATTATTACACATAATTATTATCATTGCAATGTAGAATTGCAGATAAGACATTATAATTGTACTATTGATTATAATAAAAAGCAGAGCATTAGTTTGGTTGTTTACTCCATGAGGAGTTTCAGAAATATTCGGAATGTGCGGTCAATAACGTGGAGCATCGGAACTTCTCGATCAACTTAAATAATTTAGCGAACCGCTAATCGATTATCGAAAACTCTTCAATCTTTTTCAGACAGTGTGTTGCTTTACTCTTTTTTGCTTACGACTGATCGATCCTCGCCAAAGCTTATCCATCTTTTAGCCTCGCCGAGGAAGTTGTACGTTCTTTCGTCCTGTAATTGTCTGACGCGCGCGCTGTGATGTTCGGTGGAGAC
>SMSR01009440.1:0-17851 GCA_019453355.1 Ceratina japonica | reverse complement strand
AATACATAAAAAATCTTGTATTTTTAGTTTTAAGCTTTGTTCTGACTTACATTGGGCAACAACTACCTTAAAAAACATAAATTGTATGCAGGTGCAGAAATCGAAGCGGCGATTACCGGCGATAAATTCTTCGTCCCGTTGACCGCGGGCTCGTCAAAGGGAAGTGTTAGTATTAATTATCGGCGGGTGACCGATCTATCGGCGATACCGAATTGACAGAAGTGGAGAGCTCGTTAAAGGCCGGGCGTATCGAAAACCGCGGCGGCGTTATTCGGCTGACGCGGCGCGGCGCGGCATCGTCTGGGCGTGATCTATTCTGGCGAAAGTGGCCGGCGATCGATTAGCAGAAAATATATAGCGATTGACGTGACGCGGTGGGTGCATCGCTCAACCGATTGTAACGGTATCGGGACGTAATTTCGGAAAACGACGCTCCGGGCTGCGCCGGCCAACTACTAATACAAACAGCCGGGACACGCTCGCCTGCGCGAAATTGCCCTCTCGCCCAGTCCCTGTCCCCTCGCCCCCAGCATCTCGTCGCCCTCGCCCGTTACACAAAGGAGATTACTTTTCTTTTATTCAACGACACTCCCTTACCTCATTCAAATAATAAACGCCAGAACGTCGCCCCCGATACCTCGACAAGAATTTCTAACAATTTTAATTTTTAATCATTGTTGAATCAATGAAATGAACCGTTTATTTTGGAACTGGCCATTTTTCAGGAAAATCGAGCTAGCTCGTTCAATATTTGCATTTCTACGTTATCTTACGAATAAAATATTTGTAATTAACAATTTTCAACATATTAAAAGTGGAGAATCAATTACTTCGGAAAAAATATTGAATAAATTTGATACTTTCAATGGAATTACAGGTAAAATACTTTATTAGGATAAAAAATAAGTGATTAAATTACGATTGCGAACAAAATATTATTAATTAACAATTTCCAACATACTTGAAGTGGAGTATTAATTACTTCGAAAAAAGCATTTAATAAAATTGATACTGTCGATAAAATTACAGGTAAAATAATTTATTGGAATGAAAAATAAATGATTAAATTTGGCATGAGCCTCGGAGATATTTAAATCCATGTGTAAAAATAACAGGAAGCTTGAAATTAATGATATCAATCATTTTTGAGAGTTGAATCTGTCACTGATAAAAAGTGGAGGTGTGAACAGCAAAAATGATTGAAGCAATAAACCTGAGATTGGAACCAAAGACTGGGATCCATTTTGTTTAATAACAATAGTAAAAGCAATCGCATTGATTGGAGCAATTAAAGTAAATATGGATATGAAAATGTAAAACCTGATGCATTCATTCAATACAATTTCAATTCGAAAATAAATATTAAGCAAACCAATAAAACACAATAAATTGAGCCGTTTATTTTGAAAGTGGCCTAAATNCCGCGAATTTCGCCTAATTTTAGGCGAACGCGACGAACCCCCGCCCGCCCGTTATAAGTAGTATCCCACATCCTTATATCGCGGTCCCGTTGAATTATTCGAGCCCGCTTTACATATTAGTAGGTAGCTGGGATTAACGGTGCCGGCAAGACGGAATAAAGGCGTAGCAGCCGTAATTAAGCGTTGCGAGGGGATCGATACCGCGAATAGAATCGATAAGGACTCGGCGTTTATACTCGAGAATTCTAGACTCAATTCGCCTGTCCTCTATGATTATTTCAACGAAAGGGTCGGCGGTGAATTAACATACGCCGTAACGTGCGCCATTCGATATTTCTAACCTACGTAGAAACCTGGCGGAAGTGAATTCTTCCGGAATATTGCGAAACGTAGTCAGATCTCGAAGGGTGACCGAACGGTTCTGAAAGAAGCCGGGTAAAAATGTGGGACGGGGACGAGATTAGGGGATGAAGGGGTCGCGCCGGTTAGTTTAGGCGGTGTTTAACGCGGCGGGGCGGTCGATGGCAGAAACATAGCCGGTGGCTAGTCCAGGATAGTATTTAGGCGCGGTTCTAGGCCGGTTCGCGGAGATACGGGCCGCTAATGCGCCGGAATAGATTAATACCGACCAATAGGAACGTCGATCGAACGGCCTGGAGCACATTACTCAATTATTTACGCTTCATTAAGTATATATCCAATAGCGACGAGAGAGAGAGACCGGGAGCCTCACCGACAGCCCGGGGACGAAGAGAGGAGTCGGAGTCGCATAGGGTGGACGTACGAAGCCCGATACCACACACCGAAACGCGTTCGTCCTCGTGGTGCGAGTGCGCGAACAACCCTTCGCGTCGCGGTACAAGCTTACGTACAATACGACCCATAAGTATCCGCCTAGCTCCCAAACGACCGGAATAAAAAGAAAATAAGACGCAGAGTAAAAAATCTATTCTTAAAACGATATTTGCTCGCAAACACTTTCACTCTCTTCTCACCAACTTTTGCGACTTACGTACGAGAATACGGGTTTCGGTTTCTTAATTTCAAAGTTCACGTCGAAGATTCGTTCGAAATTTATTGAATACTCGATATAAGAATAAAATTTGCAAACTTGATACTTTTTCGATCTTCCTGCGCCTCTTTTGGGACGAATCTTTTGTGGATTCCTGNTATAAACGGACTTTCAAAGGTTCTAACATTTTATAAAAACATGAGTTGAGCCCGTTCCTTAGTTTTGCCGTGGAATATCGTGGAGGGAGGTCGTGTATTCGTCCTCGGTGCGAGATTATGGAGCCAAGCTGGGGCCGGGAAGTACGAGCTACATGGGAGCGTAGTCACACTTTGTTGCCCTCGTGCTCTCCAGTCAGCGCCGCTGTAATTTGCCGGACTATTTGCCACGCTCGGACATTGCACCCTGGTTCCGAGCTTGCGAGCCCCTCGAAAAACCACGAAACGAGCGAGGAACTGGCATGGGACCGTCGTCGCGCCGTCGTCATAGGACCCTTGTACTCGTTACAACCCCGCGTCGCAATTTGCGCAAAGTGGATAATTCAGGCATGTGCCTTTTATGACCTGGAATCCGATTACACGGGGGCACAATGCTATTTACCTTCGTCAATAAAATTATATCCTTCTTTATGGCTTTTTTAATCATCTTTCCTAATCGGCAATGGAATGACACGGGGTTTCTTAAACTTCTGTCAGCAGAAGGTAAATGTTTTTTATGTATATGATAAATTTGTATAATAATCCACGTTCCTATGATTTATTAGAAATTATGTTATGGCTTATACAGTGCCACTATATGTAAATACAAACCTTCCGTGTTGTAATTTGTCATCGACACGAAAAAAGGTTGGTAAAATTTTGTTAAATTAAATTGCGATTATTTTGCGATTCGTATAAAAAAAAGTAATCAATTCGGCTAACGACTTGATCGTCCGATTGGTTGATGATCGCGTCCGGTAGCTCGCGCCGCGCCGGTTATTGCGCATCGTCGGGAATAAATTAACGGAGCAATTAATCAAACGCCTCGGATAATCAGCGCGCAACGTTACAGCGAGCTCGAACGAGTGGACAAGCGATCCCGCAATCGCTCCCCTCTCAACACCGATCGCGCGTTAATACCGGCCGCGAGAGGGTAAACCGACGCGTTACGCGACTCGCATAATGACATTTCAATAGATCGACGTATTAATGAGCTCGGACCTGTTTACATTAGCCTTTGAACCTCGCGCCTTACGTCCACAATATGCTTTGCTCGTTTCCTGGCTGTCGGATATAAAAAATAATGTCCTGTGTCATTTCCTTTTGATTCCGGTAATTTCCTCTTTGATAAGGATTAATTGTCGATTAATTAATTAATTAATTCATTACGCTTGAAGTTTTCGAGGTAGAAGAATATTGTATATTACCTTTCTTGCAGGTGATAATAGTACCTGCAACTTCTGTTTGAAGTATTTTTCGAAATTCTGAGAAAAATTGATTTTTCTGACATTTTTTCAAGAGGAACCCAATCAGATTTTGCAAAATTTTCGCTTTTTGCAAATAACTGCATACATGTTGGTGCTAGCGAAAAGTGTTTGCAACAAAAGTTGTAGGTACTATCAACAGTAACAACTTTTATGTAAAACATTTTTTTCTAGCGTCAATAGTTTACGAGTTTTTCAGAAAAAATGAAAAATCAGTTTTTTGCAAAATACTCGTAAACTATCGACGCTAGTGAAACATGTTTTAGACAAAATTTGTAGCTTTAGACTTCAGCTTTAAATTAGATTTGATGCAATTTTCACGTATGTTCAATGGTTTAGGAATAATTGCGAAAATACGAAATATTTTGCCAGAAGTTTCCTGTTTTGATGGTCGGATGGCTGGATTTTATCAGTACCAATAAATTGTCAGTTAATTGTTCATAACTCGTTAAATACCGGAGTTAAGAGAAAATTGTATACCACCTTTCTTGTAGCTAGTAACAGTAGCTACAACTTTTATTTGAACCTTTTTTCGAAATTCCGAGAAAAAAAGTTTTCGATTTTTCTGAGATGTTTCCAAGGAGGTACCCCTTCAGATTCTTCGAAATTCTCGTTTTTTGCAAATAACTGCTTATCTGTTACCGCCAGTAAAAAATGTTTCAAACGAAAGTTGTAAGTACCGTTAAAAGCTACAAGTTTCGTATAAAACATTTTTTTCAATCGTCAATAGTTAACTAGTAATTTGTAATAAACAATTCTCTCGTGTTTTATTAATTACTCGTTAACTATCGATGCTAGCGAAAAATGTTTCAGATAAAAGTTGTAACTCTAGTTGTCAGATACAAAAAGACTCTCTTGCAATTTTTCCGTAGCTCGAACGGTTTAGGAATAATTGAGGAAAAACGAAATTTGTCGCCAAAAGTTCGCTGTTTCGACGAAGGAACAGTCAAATTTCCTCCTTACTCATAAATTCCCAATTAATCATACTTAACTCGTTAAATATCGAAGTTAGAAGACAAATTCATAGAACCTTTCTTGTAGAGGACGTCAGTGCCCACAACTTTTGTATAAAAAATTTTTCGCTAACATTAACATTTAATCAGTAAACGCAATTCTTAATTGCAGAAACTATTCCTTCATACATAAAACACTAAAAATCGATTTTTGAGTTCATAAACGAAACTGCAGAATTCCTGAAAGTGTTTAGCAACGCGCCGGGATGAAACCGCAGCCGCACCGGTGGAAGACGTTGGTAAAAAAAAATACCGGGCGATTTCGTTGATTGACAAATTGAAGAATTTTCCATGCCATTTCCATCTGAGAAATAGACGCGGTCGTTAGCGTCGGCCGCATTAAATTTGCAAAAGAGACAAAAGAAACGAGCGGGCGGGGGGGCGGCGGCCGAGTCCGAGGAAAAAACGCAGTCGCTCATTATAACGAAAAAACAATGATGGCGGGTGAAAAATTCCCGCGTAGCGTTCGCTCGTCCGACTCATCGCGGGCGCCGCCGCGTAATGAGCGGAAATTCGAAATCGATTCGAGGAGGNCGGCCGCATTAAATTTGCAAAAGAGACAAAAGAAACGAGCGGGCGGGGGGGCGGCGGCCGAGTCCGAGGAAAAAACGCAGTCGCTCATTATAACGAAAAAACAATGATGGCGGGTGAAAAATTCCCGCGTAGCGTTCGCTCGTCCGACTCATCGCGGGCGCCGCCGCGTAATGAGCGGAAATTCGAAATCGATTCGAGGAGGGGGGGGAGGAGATCGGCCGGGCCCGCTTTTAACGTAGCCGATAAATCGCGATACCTTTCGTTCATTGATCTCCGTTCCCTGGCCGGGCGATATATTTCACCGGCCGGGTTCCGACCGATCATAATTGTTGGAATCCCGCGATCGGCCCGACCGAATAAAAGTTCTTAATGCGATATCGCCGCGGGAGGGGGTGGGGGGGGGGAGTAATACCCAATAATTTTGCAGATTCGGCCTGGCTGTATTTCGCGTGAAAATCCCCCGCGAAACACGTCCAACCAAAATGTACCGCTATCGTCGGTCTTAACGCGTCGTCATAATTACGACCGCGGCAAATTATTCACTCTCTCTCTCGCCGGGTATATTTAAACTTCCCCGCGGGAGGATTTAGCATCGGCATTAGACCCGCCGATATATATTTCATTTTTAATGGAAATTAGTGCGACGACTCGCTTAAAAATATAGACGCCTTAAATAAGGGCCGGGAACTGGCTGCCGCGCGTAGATATCAAAATATTGCCAGGAAAGAAATATTCCGCGAAGAAATATTATATTAAGGTAGTTGTTGCCCCAATATAAGTCAAAACAAAGCTTAAAACAAAAATACAAGATTTTTTATGTATTAAAAAAACATACATTAAGAAAGATGAATTTTAGTTATTATATTATATTATATTACTAGGTTGGTGGTATTTAACGTTGACCCGCCGCGGGGTCAGGGATATTAATTGAAGAATTACGCGGGAACGGGTTGTAAGGGGTGCGGCGAACGGCCGTGGCCTCGGGATAACTTCAAAATGATTATCGTCTCCGGCGATGCATTTAATTCTCGCGGCAGCTGTTTTCCAGAGTCAGCGCGTTCGCGTGGAAACGTCAGTAACAGGCTACCTGGTGTCAGGCCGCGGAGTGTACAAGAAACGATGACGTCAGTCGAACGCGGGGGCGGCGGGGAACGGGGGCGAAATCGCGGGGGGAGGCGTGCGACCCAATTTTTCATTTTGCCAGCGAGACTTAAAGAATGCGCGCGGATTGTGAAATCCACGACCTCCGACCGAACTTCTTTTCTCCCATTTTTTCGTCCCTCGTCTTTTTTTCTTCCCTCGTTTCCTTTTTCCTTTTTTTTTTTTTTTTTGCCAGCCAGATGGCTTCGAGCTCCCCTTTATTCCCGTACGTTGCAAAGTTGTCGCGGCTCCGCTCGCGAGTTCGGATTCGGAGCAGCGATCCCCGATCGCGCGCGCGCTCGCCCCCGCATGCACACGTGCACGCGGCACGGATTTTTTCGCATTTTATTATCGATCGCAATTTGCATTCCTGTTGCCGGCCTTTTTATTTTTTTCCCTTCCCCCCTCGCGCTCCTCCTTGTAGTACCACCGTGGAAACCCGGGAATTGGATACGTGACGAGGAAAATGAGGGGAGAATATTTTAGAATATGGTGTTGCGTTTTATTCCGCAATTATATCGCAATTATTTCCGGCGATATAAAAGCCCCGGTGGGGGAGGCGCGGGGGACTCCATTATCGAGGAAACAATCGTCAAGGCGGAGCAATAAAACTATGTTTAATTATTCATCGTCTATGCCAATTCGTTCACGGCGATTTGTTTACGGCAACGGTTTTAACGGTGAAAATACAAATCGCTAGACGCTCGGCGAAAATTAATATCACGCGTGTTTGTCGTTACGCCTCGTTACGCTCTGGGAATACCACCGTTAGTTCTAAACGCCCAGGGGATGTTATCCATCCGTGATCGAAGTAAAGCTAACGAAACTATGTGTGCTGTGTGTGTGCGTGTACGGACTATCATGGGTAAAACGTTTCTAATCCATCCGATAATATATTAAACAATCATAGTCTAATAATAAAAATATAGAAATATTTGTCATACGAATGGAATGTTAGTCATTTTCTATTATTTTCAATAGTAGATTTAAAGGATGTATGAATTCTGACATAAAAACAATGACAAAGGATTGAAATGTTAACAATTATTAGATATTACATTAATTTTTATTAAACTTTGTACTTAATTTTAGAAATTTTTCCAGCCTATTAAAAAAGTTATTACAGAATGAACAACCTCAAAATTTTATGGATCCTTACATAAAATTGAAATTTTAACAGTTATTAGATATTACATTAATAAAACACTGTACAAAATTTTAGAAATTTTGCGAGCATATTACAAAAGTTATTACATCTCGAATTTTCATGTCGAATCACAGAATTTTGATTTCATTTGTGAAAAACTATGAATGCAACAATGACAGAATTTTGTAATTTTGTATAATTCTCAATACGTGATCAGTTTTCTATTACATATCTTAAACTTTTAGCAGAGATCTTAGTTTTCATACAACCTTAAACACTGAAGCTTATAATTCTTCATTTACTGTCATTCTTTCATTCATATAATAAATAACAACGTTTGAAATATTGTCGGACGCCGAAATCTTATTAAATATATTCGAGTGGAATATTTCTGAGCAGGGTCTCTATACTTGGGGGACGATTGACGTCACGAGGGGTTGACGCTATCGTTAGCTGTTATTCGGGCCGTTACGCCGCGATGAGAAAAATGTTTCTTCTCGTAAGAAGACGGATCGAAAATGATCACCGATCCCGGCGAGCACGGCCCCCGTTCCGTTCCTCCGTGAGCTTTTCCATTCAAACGGCGAGCACGCGAATTCATTTATTTCCTCGACTTCCCGAACCCGGTTGCAGCTACCTCCACCTCGACGGGACGCGCTCGCTCGCCCGTGGAAATTCGTTGCTTCGTAATTCCTGAACTAACGTTGAATAGAAGCGAAGAGGCGAACTTTTTCCAGTTGGTGCGTATTAGAACATCAAATCCTCGAGCTTTTTTTCTTCAACTGCTAGTAACTCGCGGATATCCTCGCATCGCTTTGCGTGAATCGCATGATCTCTTTCAAACATACAATCCCGCGAGCGATGGATAGTGAGGGAAACTCGATTTCTAAGATTTTTCCATTTTTTTTTCAAAATCAAGAGCATTTTAACTGAAAAATCATAGTAAATCGCATATGACGTAGATCTGATAAAATCTGATTAAGTAAATTCTTATAATTTATCTTGTTCAATTATTTTGCATTATGTATAAATATTTGAATAAACTGTTTGCGATTCTAGAGGCTGATTTATACTGGATCTACGAAAATATTCACGAAATAAGAAACGGCGCGATTCGTTCGCTAGGATGGCAGCAGAGTCTTGAGTTATGGGGCGAAATATCGCGGAACGACAGCTCGTAAGCTTTTAATAGCACGTTGCTCATGGATGATCGTCTCACGTTTCCGTTTGTCCGGCGAGATCGTCGATCGTTTACGCGACATTGTGCCGCTAATCGAACCGGTCGCTTTCATGGGGCCTCGTAATTTTTACGATAGAGCCATCGAGTATAAAGTCCGGCCAGTCTTATTTGTACATTTAGAGATTATTAAGAATTTCAGAAAATTAGGAAAAAAGTTATAGGAGTCTCGAGAAAATTGAATTTTATATGAATTTTATATGAATTTTATCTCTATTATGAGTTTGTTTAATATTTGAGCCGTTTATTTTGAAAGTGGCCTAAGTCCATTTATACTTAAATTCAGATATTTAAGGTAGTTCTCCACAAACTCAAAGTACTGGATATCATTATGAAAAAAATATATTTGATTCTTGAAATGACAAAAAATATTATAGAATTTTTTACGACTCCGATTTAAGTTTGCTTAATATTTAATTTCGAATTGAAATTGTATTGAATGAATGCATTAGGTTTTACATTTTCGTATCCATATTTACTCTAATTGCTCCGATCAATGCGATTGCTTTCACTATTGTTATTAAACAAAATGGATCCCAGTCTTTGGTTACAATCCCAGCTTTATTGCTTCAATCATTTTTGCTGTTCACACCTCCACTTTTTATCAGTGACAGATTCAACTCTCAAAAATGATTGATATCAATAATTTCAAGCTTCCTGTTATTTTTACACATGGATTTAAATATCTCCGAGGCTCATGCCAAATTTAATCATTTATTTTTCATTCCAATAAATTATTTTACCTGTAATTTTATCGAAAGTATCAGTTTTATTAAATGTTTTTTCGAAGTAATTAATACTCCACTTCAAGTATGTTGGAAATTGTTAATTAATAATATTTTATTCGCAATCGACGCGTGTATCGAGCGGAGGGCCGGGGCTTGTATTAAACGATAATTCTAACGAGTTTCTTTCACGAGACCATAATTCAGCGGGCAAGAACGGGGCTCTCGTATTACAGGGACTGTACAGCCGAGGTTAGCAAGATAAGTACAGGTCTTTGTACACTAAATTACTTTCCCATACCAGGGTCTCAGACACGCGTTTATTCGCGACCATAATTTCAAATAGGGGTCACTCGTTTCGACCTGAAACTGCGCCAGTCCCCGCTAAATGAAGACAATTTTCATACGTAAATGACCACGCAAACTTGTCTAAACCGTCGTCTCGCGTTACGAGGTTTGACG
The DNA here is from genome assembly GCA_019453355.1 of Ceratina japonica. Taxonomy (NCBI): domain Eukaryota; kingdom Metazoa; phylum Arthropoda; class Insecta; order Hymenoptera; family Apidae; genus Ceratina; species Ceratina japonica. The sequence continues at coordinate 7,701 of SMSR01009440.1, read as the reverse complement.
AGGTAAATCCTCATTTGCACTCTCCATCAAATATTGCTTACAATTTCCAAACAAGTATAAAATACGAATAAATATTCCTGATTTTCAATTATTTATGTTGATTCATGAGGAATGAGAATTTAATATTTATTATGATTTCCAATCAAACAGAATTACAATTCGTGTTTTCTAATAAATATTGTATAAACAAATATTGGAAATCGTTTTATGTTAATATATTATAATATACAGTGACTTCCATTAATATTCGTACACATTTCGAAACGGTGTAAAATCTTTAATATTGGATCAAAGAACTTTATCTTCTGTGGAATTTTAGAGAGCTTAATTTACTGTAGAATGTCTAACAAAAAATTAAAAGAACTTGGTAGTCATTGAAATCGCAAGGAAAATAGTAAAGGAGGTTTTTCAATTTTTTATTAGGGTTTGTAATAAAAATTGGAAGTGTCTCGTTTGCAGATTTAAGTAAGTTATATGCATGTACAAAGTTTCATCAAAATCGATCAATATTGCTATGCGCTAAGTGACTTTTGTGAATGACTGTACCCTCTGATTTCAACTTGAAGAAAATAAATTGATGATATTAAATATAGACAATTACATAATAAAAAGTTAAAAATAAATATTTAAATAAAACAAAAATACTTCAGAAAGCAATATTTATTATTACTAATAAACATCTCAAATTTGTATAAAATTATGTTCTGATGACATTTTGTAGTGTTCAGTGAACATTAATAAATTTTGTGTATTAATTAATTACACAGTGTTTACTATGTATAGAAAAAAATTGAAGTTTCTGGCAACGTTTTTTCAAGGTTTAAATAGGATTTGAAGAGGAAGTTTATGAATTCTTCATAAGAAGTGTTAAAATGTGCAAACTTCAAATTGCTATAATTTTTAAACGATGAAGTGAATCTAACCCAAACTTTGATAATTGCTTTAATATAGTAAAAACTATGTTTTGTTAACGTTTCAAGAATTTCTGAATGTTTTTATATACCTCCAGAACATCCTTAAAAGCCCACAAAAAATGAAGTTAGTTAGCTCCATTTTAAAGAACTTATTCCGTTCTGAAGTGCGCCCGAATATTAACGGGATGCACTGTATAATATACAAGAAAAATTGAAGATATCGATCGAGGGAACCGGCGTTTAATTAAACAGGTAATTCGCACCTAATCCAATCATCCCATACGGCTAATCCTCGGCGTGTCGTCAGCTCACAGCAAACTAAGCAAGCACAATATTAAACTATCGAGCCTCGAGCCGAGTCGACAAACATCTCCAGATGAGTTTCCGCGTCGACGGAATAATTAAGGACTCATTAAGCTGGCCATTGTTCGATGCGAGAGATCACACGGGGGGGAGCGAGCGCGAGCGCGCTCGGAACGGGGCGCTGCGCTGGTAGGATGGGGGGCTGCTTTCCGGAGGCTCGAATTTTCAACGACGCGCTCGTCAGCATCATCGACGCCATTCAAGGAACGACACCACTTCAGAACCCCCGCGGTTAGGATTTCAGAGCCCGGCTATGCGCTCTCTCGCGCGCCGCCGCCAGCAATCTGCTCCGAGTGCCCGGCAACGAATACGCGCGCGCGCGCGGGCCGCGCGCACACTCGCGCCGATGCTCGTTTCAGGCCGCGGGGAAATACACGCGGCCGCGCCATAAAGCGTCTCAACGAGGGAAGTTAGAGGAAAGCATTAGGCGCCGTCGTCGACGTCGTCGTCGCTGCCAAGCCTACCCGAGCACTGCAATTAATCGTACACCCACGTTTCAATTACTCTCGCTCTCCTCCGGCGGGTCGCTCGACTTTTTAACTCGATACGCGGAGACCTGTCGTCGGAAAAACTACGATTCTTCTCTCTCTCTTTCGATTTCTCTCTGTATGCGCGTATGAATTTTTTTTATAATAACGCGGTTCGCAGGAAATCGGCTAGTTTAAATGTTCTTCTTCTGGTTCTCCTTCTGGGCCGGGCGCCTTGATCGAATCCTGAAACTCGCAGGAACTGATTTACCGGCGCGTTTTGAGGAATCGATTGAAAATTGCGGATACCGGATCCGCGTGTTTCAAGTTTACTCGCTAGTCCAAATGGAGTTTACCGAAGTTTACGGACGATTCGAATAAAGTTGCGACGAGGAGAAGACGGTTCATGCGAAATTTACGTAACTACGGTTGCGCGAGTATTATTTAGAGTGCGGGTCCATAACTTCGTCCAGGGAAACTGGGCTCGTAGGGTCGATTCCGGGCCGTTCGACGCGAGCCAAAGCGATCGGTTAAGGGATACGTGCTTCGTGATAAATTAGGGCCCCCAGCTGGAAATAGTAATTGACTGACGCACAGCGCGGACAAAATGCATAATTTTTTAGACGAATCAAATTTACGTTTATAATTATATATAAAACAAATTAACCCAAGAAAATAAATCTCTTATAGCAATATTCGATTATTAGTTATTCGTTTAGTGCCAAAAGTACTAAAAGGTCTACGAACATTCAAGTTACATATATTAGGGTAGATTAAGTGGTGACGGTTAGAATTAAGTGTACATAAAAACCTGGATAATAAACGGACAAAGTGCTTAATCAAACAACGTTTCTTTAAAAGGCAACCTTCGCGATCGTGTTCACTTTCTCATTCTACGAAACATTAATTAAAAACACTGAATTTCACAATAATACTGCACTACTGAATTCCTCCCCAAAACTCAACGCGTTACAAAATTCTTGCGTACAAATTAATCTAAATTCCTATCACTTAATAGACGTTCCTTTATCTCGTGTCTCTTACTAGCAGGCAATTAGGCAGTTCATTAAACGACGTGTCAGCGATAATATTTTTTCGCTAGGACGAGTTGTTAAAAGGTTTGAGAAAAAGCAGTAGAAATTCAGGTGGCTCTTAATGATAAAGAAGCTCCATTTCCCAGCCGTATTTTCTTTCAAGTTTTAAGGAACGACGTTGAAAGGAACGGACCTCCGCCGTGTTTACTTCTCGGATGATATTAGAGAACGAGGAAAGTGTCGGGAGAATTCTTGTAACGCAATCTAGTTCTCGGCGCCGGGATAACCGCAACATACCTGCCCCGGGAACGAGGGAAGAACGGGAAAGAGGAGCAGGAGGTGGGAATAAAAAATTTGATCAAGCCGGGGGAAGTTTCCGTTAGAATTACGCGAGTTTGCGGAATCTATATAACGGCAATGAAACCTGGGTGGGCGGCAACGGGGATATGCGAGTGTCGTCTTTACGTTGGCCAGTAATCTGCGGTGTTTATTGAAGCCGACGTTGTAACCCGGATATCGGCGATCTCGGCCGCGTCGAGTAAGAAAGGATACGGAACCGTGGGAATAAAGCTCGTAGCTCATCGGCCGCATCCTAAACCGGATCGTAAACTATTTACGCCCGGAGCTCGCGATTTTTCCTATGCATACTCAAGGCGGCTCCTAACCGGCGCGAAAAACCGCGAGCTTTTTCCGCGGAAATTTTTCAACGGTGCGCGCGTCTGCCGCTGCACCGTCTCCCGGTGTTTTCTTCCGCGCTCCTCCCGTCGCCGCACCTGCTGCTCCTCCTCACCCGCTGTTTATGAATCGATTCGATGCACAGCTCTCGCGCGTATTTATTCGGCCGCGTAATTTCGTAAAAATTCCTCGGCCGCCGCCGCCGCCGCGGCGATTAATTACGGGTATTATAAACGACCGATTAATTGTGAGCGGGGCCGCCGCGCAATAAATACTCCCGCGCGCGCAGATGGATCCAGGGAATCGAGCCGATGTCGTTAATCACGACAAATCGAATTGTCGGACGGAAAGAGGGCCGGGCTTGACCAGCGTGACGGCTGGTTCTACTCTCCGGCCGCAATAGTTTCGTTCGCCATTTAACATGATGCGCGCCGCGAGGGATGGAAAACGACACTGACAAATATGCTCGGACGCTTCTGTTAATAAGAATCGCGCCGCGCCGCCCGTGAATTATTCCCAATTTATGCGGCCGAATAATTTATGAAATCAACCGCGCCAAATATGTTATTGCCGAGATGCAAAATTCGACCAAATTATTCGCACGTGTAAAAGCCCCGAATTGTATGAAATATAATTGTAATTGTTACAATTATTCATCGCAGCATGTAAAAAATAATGAATTGTGATGAAATGTGAATAAATGGGTTCTTTTTGTACAGGGTGTTTTAGGATCCATGGTCGATAATTTAAGGGGTGATTCTAGAGGCTAAAATAAGCCGAAAATGAAGAATAGTAATTTTTCGTTTGAAGCCTCGTTAATTGGTTATTAAACATTAAAAATTGGACCCGAAAGTAGGCAACTCGTGTGCAAATGAACTTTTTTTTACAAAATTTGCGGTTTCTTTTATCTGAAAAAATTATTTTCGTATTCTTTTAGGAATTTGAAACGAAAAGTAATTCCTGAGTTTTTCTCGTAAAACTCACAGTTTCATAGAAAACAAATTCATAAGTACAAATTTCCGAAAAATCACGAATTTTACATTTAAGAATTTTTCTCACAGAAACTATGAGTTTTACGAGAAAAACTTAGGAATTACTTTTTGTTTCAAATTCCTCGAAGAACACGAAAATAATTTTTCCAGATTAAAAAACCTGCAAATTTTGAAAAAAAGATTTGCACGCTTGTTGCCTACTTTCAAGTGCCATTTTTTAATGCTTAATAACTAATTAACGGGGCTTCGAACGAGAAATTAGTATTCTTTATTTCCTGCTTATTTTAACCTCTAGAATCACCCCTTAAATTCCTAGTCCTGAAACGCCCTGTATAGTGACAAGATTCGCAGTAGAAATCTCTTGCTGTTCTCCGGTCGCGTATAACGACAAGTATTTTTGCCCCACGACAACGCAATTATATTGAATCCCGGGTAACTGGGGGCGGTTTCTTGCGGCGATTGTTTTTGCCCGTCTCGATTCACGATCGCCCGTGAAATCCGCGGAACGCGCGTGCTGGCCCTGGGCTGGCCTCGCCGGGGCCGAACGTTGTATTTTTCAGCTAGCATCGCCGCGTCGGTAAATCATAGCAGGGGCAACTGGCTTCTTGCGCAGCTTAATGGGTCGCCATATATTTCCCGGCAATAAGTGGCGAGCCCTTATCTGTGTTTGATGTACGGCCAAAAAGAGCCGCCGCGTTTCGAACCGCATGCGCTTTCCGAATAAGGAACAATGTAAAACGGCTTGGCACGCGATTAGTCCGTTCGAACATCGCTTCTTCAATACCGTAGAACAGCATTTTCATCCCCAACGAGAACTAACATTAATCTCGCATTCGATTCGTGTATAAAAAAAAAGGCATAATAAAGTTGACTTTATTAGAAAAAAAAGCAAAACGGCAAAACTAGAATATTTTTTATCTGTTGTTACAATCGAGTTTTCCAGAAATGTTATCTGGTTTCACATAAACTCTCTCTCACTTGATTTTAATCAGTACCGGATGTGCCGTATCCTGTCGTCTCATTGATTTAATCGAACGACGGTTCTGGAGGTGAATAAATATGTATAACATCCTCTTCACGTGTAATAAGTATTCTGAGAATAGGGGAAAGCCCAGGGCACTCGTATCGACTTTGCATAAAGTCGCAGACGAGTGTTATTTATGAAAATCCGAAGCGGCGCTGCTTTTTTCCTCGCCGAACGGAAATATATATCGGGACAAGTCAAAAGTCGCGACGTCGCGTCGCACAATTCATTTCGAAGGCACATCAACCGGGGTTGACACTGTAATATAACTTTAAATGAGGCCCCCTCTGGCCCCGCCGTCCGCCGTTCCAGGTAGCTCGCTATTAATCTGCATCGTAAAAATTCATGACTGGCAATGGAACGCGGGCGTCGTCGTACACCGACGATTCTGATACCGATATCGATGCCGGCGCCTGTTTCGATATCGACAAATCTCCCAGCGGTGATGTTTCATCGGCAGAGAATTCCGAGTTAGCCAGAAACCAATCGAATGGTTCTCATCGCCACCGAACGTTTCGTAATGTTTGCGATCGCCTTAACGGCCGATCGTTATTCTTTTAATATCGCAAAATTCATGGCTCATAACTAAGGACGCTTAATAAGAGATATTAGAAAAGCTTCCATCAAATACATGTATACGTTAAAGCATTTACAGTATTAAAATGTATATAAGTGGATGATTTGGCATACAGAGTGCTTCAATAATTTAAGGGGTGATTTTATAGGCTAAAATAAGCCGAAAATGAAGAATAGTCATTTTTCGTTCGAAGCCTCGTTAATTAGTTATTAAGCAGTAAAAAATGGCACCTGAAAATAGGCAACTCGCGTGCAAAATTAACTTTTTTTTCAAAATTTGCAGGTTTTTTTATGTGAAAAAATTATTTTCATATTTTTCCAGGAATTTGAAACAAAAAGTAATTCCTGAGTTTTTCTCGTAAAACTCATAGCTTCTTTGAAACAAATTCTTAAATGTAAAATTCATGATTTTTCGGAAAATTGTACTTATGAATTTTTTTTCTATGAAACTGTGAGTTTTACGAGAAAACCTCAGGAATTACTTTTCGTTTCAAATTCCTAGAAGAATACGAAAATAATTTTTCAGATCAATTAAACAGAAAATTTTGTAAAAAAAAGTTAATTTGCACGCGAGTTGCCATTTTTTAATACTTAATAACTAATTAACGAGGTTTCGAACGGAAAATTAGTATTCTTCATTTTCGACTTATTTTAGCTTCTAGAATCACCCCCCTTAAATTATTGACCAAGAGTCCTGAAACTCTCTGTACACATAAAATCTCGCACATTCATGTCTGTTATAAATTTACAATAATCTGCAATTTACGTATACAATAATTCTAATTTTCTGTAATTTATTACACCAATTGTTCTATGCTAATTGTTATATGAATTATGGTGTTGCGATGAAAGGCGAGGTGATAGTCGGTGAATCTTTGTCCCGTTCATTGGTAGACAGGCAACGTTGTAGCTGTTCATTAACCCTTTCGTTGGCCCCTTTGTTAACCAGAGCAAACACCGTCCCTCGTGAAAAGGGTCGAACAAATGCCTGCCGAAACTCGTGCAAGATTTTATCGAGCGAACGTGCGGTCAACGTAGAGACCCACCCCCGAAACTGGTTTAGACCAACCGAGAGAGACACCCAGAATTCGGCCAGACAGAGAGAGAGAGAGAGAGGGAGAGCTGTTAGTAAAATAATAGGAACTTTATCTGGAAGTCTGCGAGTTCGCTCGGAAACAATTATATGGGGGCCGGGCCAGAAGTGAGTTTACCGGGAAGAGACGCGGAAGTGAAATAGGAGGGAAAACAGTGGGGCAAGTGCCGGTGAAAGAAGGACCGGGGGAAGAAAGAGCGCTGGATATTTATATTCATTAGAAAGTAAGAAGTCCGACCGAGGCGCAGTTACAGCTTGGAAATGCTTAATGGGGGTTTACACCCGCGGCGTTTCACCCCCGGGGGTTATCTCCGCGGGGCCCGCCGACCTCTGACCTCCTTCCGAACCAACTCTTTCCATAAGTCCGCCTCGAACTCGGACACTTCAGTTTCACTTCAATTTTACATTAACATCTACAGTATTTTTGTACAGTAATGTGTTAATAATATTGCACATAATAATGCGTGTAAAACGAAGCAACTTTAAGTATTTTTTTCTGGAAAATGAGTTCGGTAATCGGAGTCGTAAAAAATTCTATAATATTTTTTGTCATTTCAAGAATC
>SMSR01009436.1:0-15755 GCA_019453355.1 Ceratina japonica | reverse complement strand
AAACAAATCATTATCAACCATTTTTACTGAAAGACGTAGAAACGAAGAGAAGCCATGGACGTACTCGATGTTCGAAGCTTCGACTTGAAATAATTCAAACAATTGGATATAATTTCAGAAAATTAGATAACTAATCATGACGACAAAGGAAGAGATGCCCGACAGAATAGCGAATATGTTCAAAGGTCTGAATGTCCTGATCACCGGTGGCACTGGTTTCCTAGGAAAAGTTATGGTCGAGAAGTTTCTCAGATGTCTGCCGAACACGGGACAAATTTACCTGTTGGTCAGGCCGAAAAAAGGCAAGGACCCGAAACATCGCTTAGAAGAAATCTTCAACTCGCCGGTAAGAAACGCGCATTGCTATATTAATTCTTTGAATGGACGAACAATAAAAGGTACGGATGAAAATAATGAATTTCTTTCTGAAGACTGAACAATTGCAACTGCTTTACGATTGTTTTACGTTCTATGCTCAGACTTGTAGGATATTACATAACTATGAAGAAATTGAACCACGCGAACAGGTTTTTCGCATGCACCGAATACTGAAGATTCCCTTTGACCTAATTATTCCAAACAACTGTTTAACACAAATTTAAAACTTTTAAATGAAGTCGAATGTTTGACCTCTTAGAAATATGAAATATTAAGTGTTCCATTTATTATTGTAGCAGCATTCCATGTGTCTTAGCGCGTATATTGTTGCAACACATTTCACAAAACACGTTTAGAGAAAGCGTAATTGTGTAAACATTAGGTAGATCGTATGATAACAGTACCTTGATTCAGGTACACTGATTAAGACATCCTCTTTTGAGAAAAAGAACCAGCCGTATAAAAGTAATTTGAATTTTGACAGACGGTGACGAGNATTAAGACATCCTCTTTTGAGAAAAAGAACCAGCCGTATGAAAGTAATTTGAATTTTGACAGACGGTGACGAATATATAAGAACCTATTCTTTCCAGACTAAGAGAACGTAGTATTTAAATGTAGAGGATGTTACACAGACGAAAATCAAACGCGGAGACGAAACATTCTTATACACGCAAATATTTTCGAGAAAGTTGGGATGACTAGCGGAACGTGTAAATCATGACGTCTAATTGTTCGTTCCTTGACCATTCGCATTACACCGCGTTACATAATGCGTACGAAACCATTCGCAATTCCCAGAATCTTTATCCCTCTCAAAAGGAAAAAGCTTCTCTACACTCTACCATTCTCAACAATCGTTTAAAACATTATTTTACGACTTTTTCATGGACACGCGTATGTCACTTAACGAATACTCTTTGCAACAATATACCGTAACGTAAATCAAAGTGTCGTCTTCATTCGCTATGGAATGTGACAAAACTTCACAACGTAATGGATTACGTTAGTTATATTGCAGCTCTCTTTGAATACTATTACCGTCATACGTCGTAAAATACAAAACTAACGAACAGGAGAAACTAGTGTCGACTTATTTTTATACTTTACGTGCTCGTTAAAATATGTCATGCTAATACGTGGTGCAGCGGTAATGATGATCTTGATTCGGTACAATTTTCTCGGCCCCGCTAGAAATGAGATCCGCGATGAAAGCGTGATAAAAAAAGTCACAGGAACTGAGTCAAGGCCTCGTGTACAGGAAAGAATGGGAAACGTTATTACCGTCAACTGTCGTGTGCTCGGTGAAAGTCCTCGTCCCTTGTGCGATCTTTAAGTCATCTTTCATACTTTATTAGATCCCAGAATCTACCCTAACACCTGTTTCAGCTCTACCTGTCAAGTTGGCGAAGTATGTTAGCTATAAGTCAGACTGACTTCTGACGCAATTTTTCTTTTACGACTACGAGATTAATTACTGTGGAATATCATGAATGTGTTTTTACTGCTTTAGAATTAGTACTTCTAATCTCAATTTCTACTCTTCATCAATTGATCTGCAATTTTAACTGATGCTTATGGTAAAATGTTTAATGTATTCTGGATTTAAAACTCAATTTTCAGCTGTTTGAAAAAGTTAAAAATCAAAGAGGAGCAGATGTGCTTAAAAAGTCCGTAACTGTTGTAAACGGAGATGTGATGTTACCCGGGCTCGGAATTTCTCCGCAAGATAGGGAGATGCTCTGTGAAAAGATAAACATCGTGTACCACGCAGCTGCCACAGTACGGTAACGTGATACTTAATATCGGATACAATACGAATTCATCTGAAATTCGCGTTCAACTTAATCGTCCGATTTCCATAGATTCGACGAGTTGTTGAAGAAAGCAGTACTGCTGAACACGCGGGGTACGAAACTAATGTTGGAACTAGCCAAAGAGATGAAACATTTGAAATTATTCGCTCACGTCAGCACAGCGTATTGCCATCTCGAAGAAAAAGTGCTGTTACTTTCAAACGTACACGTGAAAACACTTGAACATTATGTAATGCTTATCTTATCTTTTAGGTCCTGAGAGAAATACCGTATCCGCCACCGGCTGATCCTCATAAAATAATTAAATGCGTAGAATGGATGGACGACAACGTCGTCGAAGCTATGACAGACAAAATCCTCGGGGGTCTTCCGAATACGTACGCTTTTACCAAAGCTTTGTCGGAAGGTCTCGTTCAAGAAATGATGTCAGAAATTCCAGCGATTATACTGAGGTACAAATTATTGCATACAACCATTTTTATGATGATATTATATTCTTACCGCTTAAAATTTCCTTCAGACCGAGCATAGTGATACCTGTATGGAAAGAACCAATACCAGGATGGACAGACAATATCAATGGACCGACGGGACTCTTAATCGGAGCTGGCAAAGGTGTAATTCGAACGATGTACTGCAACGAGACTGGCTATGCCGACTATCTTCCTGTTGATATCGCGGTGAACGCAATTCTTATCTGCAGTTGGAACTTTGTATATTGTAAGGACCACGAGAAAAGGGTTTACAACCTTACAAGTAGCTCAGAGTTCAAGGTGAATCATGAAATTCCTTCTTTTAGTAGAGTTCTAGTGAACTAAAAAATTTGCGGTCATTTATTTAAGAAGAAAAGGAGGTTGTGGTGAAAGCAGTTTACGGTTAACCGAGCGAATTATTAACGTTTAGGTATCATGGGCAGAAATCATAGCTAGAGGTCGGAGAATAACGGAAAAGGTGCCACTCAACGGGGTCGTTTGGTATCCAGGTGGAAGCATGAAGAAATCAAGGCTCATGCACAATATATGCGTTCTATTGTTCCACATGATACCCGCTTACTTCATAGATGCTCTTATATTCCTTGCAGGCTATAAACCAATGTATGTATATTTTTGGTATTTTGTTAACACAAGCTAACATAAGCAAATCGTTTTTAATCGACAATTTCCTATCCTACTGTAAAGTATGTGCCGAGTGCAACGTAGGATACAAAAAGGTTTCGAAGTGTTCGAGTATTATGCGAACAATCAATGGGATTTCGACAACGAGAACATGTTTAGTGCACGAGATAAACTGAATTCAATTGAATATGATAGTTATCAATTGCACGGAGACGATATGGACATAGACGCGTATTTCGAAACATGTATACGATCAGCAAGGATTTACATTCTGAACGAACTGCCAGAAACTCTGCCAGCTGCTCGAAGGCACTTGAGAATGTATGAATTTATCTCAATTCTATTTCTGTTTCAAAACTAGTTTTTCAAAACATTCAAGTAATTCTTTCTTCTTAATAAACATTATAGAATGTATTGGGTGGACGTCATCACGAAAATACTTTTCGTCGGACTACTAATCTACATGCTAGCATCCTGGAGCGATAGTTTCAGAGCGCTATTGGTACGAGGTTGGACGCTCGCTTCCGAAACTTTATCACGTTAACTACTTATTGTTTAATTTCTAATCTCTATTCAGTACCTTGTGTAGTAATTATAATCGTTTTAGTATACGACCAAATGGACTACGAACTTCTAACTTGTTCTCAATCATTTATGCGTCGTCGATAGAGCACGGTGTATTATAAAATTATGTTTTCAGTAATAAAACCGATAAAATCAAATTTCGTTAAATTATTTCATGCTTTTTATCTGATTTTCACATACATTCATACATACGTACGTATCATTCGATTCTATAAAAAAGGCACTCGAATGCCTCAGTGCTTTCGGTGGGAACAAACTTGTACCTTTCCTATAAAAACGAACGGTACTTTTCACATACTCTTGGGAAAGAGTAAGCAGGTTGAATAAAAAGAATGAAATAGAAGCGTTAAGTCGCACTTTAACGTGATTTTTTATTTAAATCAAGTTTTGATTATAGTATATAAAATTGTCTCTCTTACAGTTAAACAGACTCCTGTACAGGTGGTTCATAGCCCTCTGGTCTGTCAACCTTCGAACCACTTTCACCTACTTCCTCGCTCTTAGTGCCTGCACCATCTCCATGGAGCTCCAGTAATTTGCTTACATCGAAGCGTGGTTTCTTCAATACCTTCACCTGTAATATTCATAATGCATTTGTTACTCGTGTTCAGGCGCATATCAAATATTAGCAAGGATGAATAATAATTTACACACCTTCCGGATGTACACATCATGGAGTGGATAAATCCCTTGCGATGCTTTCTCAATGTCTTTGGCTGTAGCATCTGGCAACAGCTTACTAACGACACCCTTTAAATCACTTTTAGTAACGTCATTGGTGATGGTGTCTACCATCTTTTGTCTGATTTTCTTGACCTAAACATAAAAAATGCAGTTCAAACACGTGTTTGTTACATATCTGAAAAATGTCGCGACATCTTATATCACTATTTTCTAATCCAAAAATAGTGTGGTAAGCGAGTGCATTTACTGTAAGCAACCTCTTCATACACGAAAATAAGTTCACAGTTTTCGTGGGTATTCAGTTGCAGTTATTAAGGGAAAGCGATTTATCAGAGGAACGTACCTGTGCATGCTGGGCATAACACGTTTTCCTGGTACTCAGCTGATCTTTATTAGTGAACCCAATGCAGAAAACTCTGAGAAGGTACCCATCTGTTGTTTTCACATCTACATTAGCTTCGATCAGAGTCTGCCATTTCTTAACCATGGACCTCAATTTGTCGGTCGTGAGGTCCATGCCATGGAAATTGGTCAAGACGTTACGATTTTGCACATCTTCGGCGATCAACCGGAATTTTCGGAAAGATCTTTCCGCATCACCATCACTTTGCAAATCTGCCAGGGAGACTTCGAATACTCTGTATTTCAGACCCTCAGAAGCAATTTCTATAAAATGAAAAAATTTATAAGTCAATTAAAAGAAATCTGTATTGTTCAGTGTAAATGTGTAGCAGAAGAAAATTTTAGCATTATTATAAGTACAATAATACTATGGTAAGTTTCTGCTTTTCTCTATGCAACATAAAACGCCATATAAAGTACGAATAAAACTTCTATGGAGCTGGAGCTGCAAAATTCTTTTAAATAAACAACTTACTTGTTCCCTGAGTCCTGTTGACCAACGTTTTGCCAACATGACGATTGGTGAACATAGAGGGTGCCTTCACATCATACCAATCTTTGCGAGTGAAGGGATCAACACTGCAAATGATAAAAAAATGAAGTTAGAGCTCTAATAGTATAAGACTCTGTAGTAGTAGAAATAGAGCTCTAATAGTATACATAGAGCTCTTTTACTACAATTATTATTTCTGTTACAAATTATTCAATAATATCGACTTATGAACTTGCTTTAAAAAAGATTTTAATGTACACTAATCTATTAATACACACAAAACCACTATAGTAAATGTTTCAATAAGAAACAGCACTTTAAAAGAAGAAACTATTTTTTATAGGAAGAAATATGAATGAAAGCAATAGACCAACGTGGAATGTATGCAAACATCTGAGTGTCAACCTCGACGGAATCTATGTGAATAAAATGCATCTTTGACGATAGAAAAAAGAAAATTACATATTTCACACAAGCGACGTTTAAACTGTTCCAAGGAAACATTATAATTTACTTACATCTTCTTCTTCAGTCCCTTTTTACCTCCTTTCGAGAGGCCCTTATTCTTACCCACCGCCATGATCAACGTTACACGCGAAAAGAACTCACGCTATGCTCACAGATGCTCACGCTCGCTCGACTCGACACTCGACTCTCAAGCGGAAGCGGAAACTGGCGGAAACCGGCGCCTATCACATCGTCGGTAAATACGTGAACAGCAATTGGCTGACCGATTGTACTACGTCATTCGTATTTTTAAAATAATTTCTTTCACATTTATAAAAATCTATATTATTTAACATTAAATTTAACAATAGCCTGAAACGATATGCAAATACATCGCATAAAAGAATGTTCAGTTCCAATGACACTAAGAGAAGAAGGAAGTATACATTTTTAATACAGATCATCATACGTACACTAAAAAGTATAAAAATTTTTGAATATAGCTTAGATTATTTTTACAGAAGAAGAAAATATGAAATACATTACGTATGTACAATCAAGTATATTTTATCTGTGACAATTTGTATTTGTTTGGACGAGTACGAAGTTCTCTGCTGTTCTGTTAGCGTTTGAGTTTACACTTGACGTATCGAATGTCGACAGCTGTTGGCCTTCGGCTAATTTCAGTGCGATTCGAATTTTCGCATGTAAGACATAGAACGGGTAGGTAGGTAGGATTTATTTTTTCTTCGAGCGCAAATGCAGACATCACCACCGTTCGTGTTCTTCCGCGATAAGTTGTGCGGTAAATGAAACGATTTCCAGTGGAATGAATGTACCTACACGCGCGGTGATCGTCGAGAGGATTTCGTATCGACTCTAGTTGGCCTATCAAATATTCTGATAACCATGAATCTGCAAACACTGTTCCAGGATTTCAATCCAAGGTAAAGAATCTTAATTGTCTCACGGAGATTTAAAAATAATTATTGTTTCAATCCATAAAGCGCAAATATCAATTTTCATTGCACGACACAACGTTGCGAATACCGTAATGTATACGAAACACAAAGGATTAACACATGTCTTTGTTGTACGTGGGAAAATTTATTGTTTAATTTCACGGTATCCGTAAATGATCGTTATTCTGAAAGTAACATAATTCGATTTATGGTAAATTCACTTTTTACTTGAATCGAACGTCTACTAATAGCTTCAATCTTGATCTGGGATATGCTCTCTAATAATTGGGTCAGCTGTTTATTTTAAACAAATCTTCGCCGCTTTATTCAGCACGATTTTCCATTGTTGCAAGGTTGATGACCTTTGTAAATTTTCCTATCGATGATAAGCACTTTCGCACGAGCGAGAAAATCATTTATTATGGTTATATAAGTTAATTGATGAACTTTACGATAACAAAATTGATTAACGATAAGAATTATTTGTAAAATTTGCAGCACATTTATAATTGGTGAATTATATTTGTTGTTGAATCGAAATTCATGCGAAATGAATAGTTTGTTTGGAATAAATGTGACAAGTGTAATAAAAAATTCTAATAGAATGCTAATTTTTCATTTTTCATTTCTGTTGTAGTAAATTTTTGGTACACACCTGCTTGATGATATTCACAACCCTGTTTGCACTTCGTTTGGATGGATTCATAGAATGGAGTTATTGGACTGTATTTACACCAATATGGTTCTGGAAGAGTATGGTAATTTTGGGTGCTACCATTGGAAGTTACGTTTGGTGGAGGCATCCACACGCAAGGTTGGAAGGGGATGCCTATGTACATTATAAAGCAATGTTGATTACACTGGCATTACACTTGATCCTGTTAATGTTTGAACTGTTAGTATGTGATAAATTAGAGTCTGAAAGACACCTTTGGATACTAGTATTTATACCACTTATCTTCATTTCTATAGTGTCAATAGCTGTGAGTAATTATTGCATTTTATATCAAAAACGAGTTTCTAAGTTGAGTTTCTAAGAAACATTTAAATATCTTTATCGCTTTAGGTGTGCATATGGGCTGCGAGACATGATCGATCTTTTGAGCTCGAATTATTTTGTGCAGTCAACGTGCTGCAGTTCATTTTCTTGGCGTTAAAGCTAGACGGTTTTGTAATGTGGAACTGGGAAGCAGTGTTTGCTCCCCTTTGGGCACTTCTATCCTTATCTCTAGTTGCAGTGCTGTACGCAATAGTATTTGCAGCTGTTTTATTAAGAACTCCACAGATCAATGCCAGGCAGAGGCGGACATCGTTGAACTCTGCATTGGCATACACGTTTCTGGTAGTTCCAATACTAGTATTTCAAGTAAGAATCGAAAATGAGTTTAAATATTTCACTCAATTATTTTCATTATAGTTAATGAATATTTTCTAATACCAAATTTTATTTCAGGTACTATTAGCAAATAAATTGGAGGAAGCTATCTCATTGAATTATACTATAATAGCAACGCCACTTTTAATATCTCATATTACACTTATTTTTATGTCTTTTGACGCGAAAGGAGGAAATAGATGTAAGAAGACAATCGCGTTCTATTAATATTAATGTTTATACACTGCTAATTACTTTATTATCAATTCTTTAGGGTGGTTCGGTATTAGGAAAGATTTTTGTCACTTTTTACTTGGTTTGTGCCCGCTGCTGCAAGAGTACGGTAACATTTCTTACCAACCGAGAAGTGAGCACGACCAACCGCCGTCGGAACCAATGGTTTCGGAGAAGAATGAGAAGCACGTTAAGAAAATCGACCTAATGAAACCCGTTGTACCCATAATTTCGATCGACATGCCAGATTGATTGTGTTGCTTAGGTACGAAAACGCAGTAGTAAACAAATAATTATAATATATAAAATGATCATAAATTTAACGAGAAATTTCGTTGCACAGGATCGATTTGGGTAATTAATGGGTTTTTATCGATATGACTGGAGTATACCGAAAGCCATATCTTAACAAGTAACGGATACAGGTGCGTAAGAGACGGTGAAATCTGTTACAAATGGAAAAATGAAGAGATGTTATTATTTTCAGTACGACGCGTCGTAATGAAAATCTTGTTATTGTTAAGTATATTGTGCGCCAAGGCAATCATAATAATTATATTACCCTTTTTTTTGTTCCTGGGGCTTGAGCTTTTCACGACGAATCGTGAAAATTTGTGTAGACAATGTCTCTGCAGGTTTTTTAAGATACCTTTATCTTAACAAGAAATAGTGATCGCGTCTCTGCAAAATGATCCCCATAGTAAATCTAGCGGTCGCGAAAGTGCTCAAGAAAATAAAAAAAGATAAAAAAAAGATAATACGTCTCTTAAAGCTGCGTCGATTATCGGCGTGTTATCCAAAACACTTAAATTACGCATAGACTAAGCAACTGACCCGTCCATTTATTTGATGACTCCTTAGAGATAGATAGTTACCGACCTATTCTCTGTTAAGTCTGTTAGTCATTACGTAACGATAGAATTATTATTATTACTTTGCCAAAAGTAGCGCGTATGAAAACGTATGGTGAACATGCCTAAGCTGGTGCTAAGAGGATTTAACGATATTTTAGACATGTTTATGAACTCTGCGTTTAAAGGATGGACCTTCCGCGTATTAATTAATCATGATTCGTACAGAGGCGAGCTTAATTTACAATACGATTCCTTACACGTATTTTAAACAGATTTTCCTGCAGGGTCTTATAAATAAGAATACACAGCTTCTTGCCAGGCAGAATCGTTATTGTAAGTAGTATCTACTTCCCGTTTTAGAATCCACCAGCCCTGTACAGATCATGCTTGAAAAATCCTTGCGTGACAAACTGATCGAGATTGAATAAGAAAAAATTGGTATATTTCTATACAGATACAAGAGGTATGGGACGCGCTAACGCCTTATGGGGTGTGTTAACGCTATGAACAGTACAAATAATCATACCACTTTATATTTTATGTGTTTTATTTTGAAAATTCCATTTATACTTTACTTACCGATGTAACGCAAATGTACTGTTCTAGTAAGTTCAATGAGATCATGCAGCAATTAACGAGTGAACGATTGTTAAAAGAGCGACAAAAATAAAATTAATCATGTGTTTTATTTTTATATTGGTTTAAACGTTTTACGTATATTTCCGAGCCCTTTTATCCGATAGTTTCTACTTTAATAGGAAATTTTAAATCTACATTTGTAACGAGTACGTCGAGATAATGGATCTGAGATACTGATCAAGAGGGAAAGCCATACATTTACATTAATAGAATAATTTTTCTACGTGTTCCTAAGGTCTTTGCAATATTTCTCATTATAATATTTATATTAATATATATAGATTTATGTAGGTATATAGTCGTTTTAATATGTACGCGTAAGATGAACGTGTTCAAAGGGCTCTGTTACTTTAAGCATTGAATTAAATTTTTGTGTACGCTTATTACTCGTCAGTTGCTTAATAACAAATATGTAATTCATACATTTTGTAATCGATTACATAACAAACACTGTATTGTGTTACACGTCGAGCAATTTCATTTCTAAAATATATATATAAAACGAAAAATAAGATCGCTGATCCCTTTCGATGAAAACTACGGTTAATATTACGGTGTTTATAAAAGTCTAACGATATTTGTTCGATACGATATACGCGCGCGCGACACAGATTACAATCTTTTACAATTAACTCACGCACGTGGACGCAGCTAAAATACGTACATTATTCGAACATCGAGTTTGAAATCGGCCTTGACTTTGAGAATGAGAGATTGGATATATCGGCTGGGATACAAGACTGAGCGCCTCGCATCTTTAGAGTAGCATCGGCAAGATGTAAAAACTGTTAAAACGAAAAATAAAATGCAAATAACCGTGTAAATTGAGCAACAAACGGAAAGATGGTTAAACGCCAAGGACATTAATTGTTAACGTTATTAGATATTGTAATTACTAAGTATACCCAATCATTTATTGTATTATAATGTAGAAATAATGTACATACTTTGTTGTATTAACAATTACATTATAGACTATATAATAATTATTGTATATTATACATATATCTATCATGAGCGACGATCGATGATTAAGTAGTATGGTATCATTTTATTTTATATACACCACGTGCAAGAGGTACCATTATAATCTAATAAAGTTTATATTTTTGGTATTAACAGACACGAGCAATTTTTACACAATACGAGGATTTCTTTTCTCGCTCTGTTCTCTTTTTACGCGTCCATCTGACAAGGTCAGTGACGTGTGGAATCATTCGCGTGGCTATAAATGTTTCTGGTGCTCTTCTTGTAATAAACATTACGATCTCTTTTTAGGAATACGAAATATATGACGATTGAATATTTTTCACTTAGGAATCGCATGTTAAAATAATGTTTCCTTCTTTCGTAAACGGTAATCTCCCAACATTATTAGAAATCTACAACGTGTACAGTATATACGTATGCCTACGCTAGAAATCATACCATTTTTTATATATTTAGCTAGCCGTTTCTTTCATGTAAAAAATAGAAAAGGATATATATACACACACACACACACACACACAAGTATAAGTATGCATATGTATGCCCGCAAAGTCTAATAGTTTATCACTTGTGCATACATTTCTGGTATATGCGCAGAACTTCGTATATTGTCATTTAAGTGCATTTCGCGTAGCAGTAAATTGCTTCGATTATTGTTAAAGAGTCTCAGCAAAGCGGTATGTATTCGGGTACCCACGTACGACCAAGAAGCAACGACACGTTCTTCGACACTTTCGTGACGTCGAGATCGGGATCCTCTATTAGCGACGTCTCCCAGACGTAAAGTATTCGCAAACGTTTCGCGCACAGCGTAACAAATTCCAACAACCCCGAGCAACTAAGCATATACAAGAGAGACAGAGGTCGTCAATATTGAATAAACTTACAGTTTCCCAAAAAATAGCTTATAATATAAAAAATTTTATCAAATTGAGTAAAATCGAACTAAGGAGAAAAGATAAAATATTAGTCCGTTGTACCGGTACTAATAACTCCGTCGTTCAATTGAAAAAAAAAACTGAACAGATAATAATTGTGAAATTACTAACATATTTATAAAATAAAGAGAAGTGCGAAAGTGTGCAATCGGTTAAAAAATTACTGCCACTTGATAAAAATTTTCTCGATATGATTTCGTGCGATAAAAATTTTACCAATCGATTCGCTCGCGCCCACGATTTCATATACATATATTGAATTTTTACTTATTAAATAGTTGTAATATCATTATAGTACATACGTGATTTCGCAATCACCCAAACCGATAGCGCTTAGACGTGGGCATCCTTCAACGACAGAGAGTAACGCACGATCGATCAGACCGGGCCCATAGGCTGCGATCACCAGCTCGACCAGCCGCGGGCACTGGCATCCGACGCAAGACATAGTCGCTTCCGATGGTGCTTCTCCGAAGTACAAGTGCGTTACGGGAACGTACGGCGCGAACAGCAGACTTTGATCGTCTTCGTTTGTCATATAAGACAATCTAATTTTATTGTACAAAACGTTATATTACATGGTAAACTGACAATTCATGATATATATTATTCTTTTTCTAATTGTAATCGTTAATTGACCCAACCAACAGATACGAGTACGTGTCGTTGAACCGATGAAACCATATTATTAAAATATATGAATCTCCATTCGAAGATTCACTTTCGAATAAATGATCGATGATATTGTGCGTTCATTTGTTTAATACTGTAATTTTTTTATAATACGCTAAGGAGGGTTGAGGTAGTGAAAAAAAAGTGCGGATAATTAATGTGCACTCACAGCACGAGATTTATGTTCGGCAAATGACTGGAAAACGTAAACCAAGCCTTGTCGCTGACACGCGGAAACGGTTTCGTATCCGGATGCACTTCCAATCGTAGGGTTTCCAATTGCACCTGTTTTTCGGAGCTCAAGGCCAGTAGCAACTCGTCGCTAAGCAATGAATAAGAGAGCGATAATTCTTGCAGGTATTGGCAGTAACTGACCAATGCCTGGATCCCTGTAAAAGTTTGTTATTCACGGTATGATCTACAATATACTTGCTTTGTTACTTGCCATAAAATGACTACGTCTGTTATCTTAACGAGATTTAACGTAATCTTTATATTTATTGAATGAAAATATGTCAATTTAATCATTATGATTCCCCGGTAATTGTTAATATGTTAATTAAATTTGATAGGGGAAACTTAAAATTAATCATGGAAAGATATGGTTTGTATGGTATAATCAAACCTTCTGGTAACAATCGTGGATATCCTTTGACTCGTAAGAGCTGCAGGGTCTTCGACGAGTCCCCATCGTTACGCTCTTTTTTTTGCCCGATCTGGTCCTCATTTGATATCCTCATGACGGACTTGAACTTGTCATTTTCGACCTCCAGATGCGCAAATTTTGCAGCGTTCATTAGTGCCAGCATCTACCATTAACAAAAAGCCACTTCTTATATATATATACATGTACCACAGCGAACTTATATTTTTTAAAATAAATCTAAAGTCGCTGATGGAACTCGAAGACCAGCTGCTGACACGATGCTTAACTTAAAATGGTTTCAGAAAAACTTACTTTCACGGGGAAAACAATTCCACTTTAAAATTTCAGAGTATTAATTTACATGCGTATGACTCCTGAACCCACTCAAAAGATTCCGATGGAAGTAAAGAAATATTTGGTGACTGCAAAAAGTATTGACACGTGAAATACGTATACATATAGTGTGCGAACTGATCGAAAGCGGCTTACTAGAATGACGAAGAAATATAATAACACTTTTTTTGTCCGACATGAGATAAGAGAAAAAGAATGAAACGTAAAATTGATATTATAATTGGTAACATTAAGCATGTACGCTGAGTAGAACAATAGGTAATAATAAGTTTCTTCCCACATTTACCTACAATATCTTTTACCTTTTCAAGAAAAATTAAAATATACATACGAATATTATTTTTTTAAGTTATTAGTTATTCCTACGTCATTCGACAAATTATCAATACTTTTCGTAATCACTTTAATATTAATTCTCTGAAATACAATTGTTTTCACAATTACTGGNCATATAGTGTGCGAACTGATCGAAAGCGGCTTACTAGAATGACGAAGAAATATAATAACACTTTTTTTGTCCGACATGAGATAAGAGAAAAAGAATGAAACGTAAAATTGATATTATAATTGGTAACATTAAGCATGTACGCTGAGTAGAACAATAGGTAATAATAAGTTTCTTCCCACATTTACCTACAATATCTTTTACCTTTTCAAGAAAAATTAAAATATACATACGAATATTATTTTTTTAAGTTATTAGTTATTCCTACGTCATTCGACAAATTATCAATACTTTTCGTAATCACTTTAATATTAATTCTCTGAAATACAATTGTTTTCACAATTACTGGAGCTCTGAAATCCTTGTCAAAGTCCACCACCGATACATTAACAAATCAATCCGTCATCCCTTCAGAAATCGCGAACCTCTATAATGTATAAATCGTGTCCACTTAAAGTAAAGATTATCGTGCAGGTAGCCTCGACAGGCTCCACGCGACTGCAGTTCCTCAGAAACTCGTGAGTGCCGACGCCGAGGAACGTGAGGTAGCATCGATGGTGCGCTTAGAAACAGAGCGAGAAGGAAGGATAACGGACAGTAGCGTTCGCCGAGAAAGAGGCGGTGAGAAAAAGCGAAAGGACGATGGAAAGGTTGTCGTAAACGTTGTGCAAGAGAGCCAGCATTGATCGAATTGGGACCACGGAGAGGCCGGCGCGGCGACTAGGACATGCACGTGCTGTGCCTGGGCATGCAACGCATCGGTTCGCTACGCTTTTCAAAGGAGAGCGCATACTTATTGTACGTATCTATGTATCTACGTAGACACTTGAGTACCAGGTACGATAGAAAAATCTCCCTGCTTTTTACAAGAAAATTGAAAGAATATTATCTGATGGCTACATAGATACGAGGTGAAATTTTTATATTTCTAATCTGTGACGAAACGGCTCTTTGTCGCGAACAATGCGTGCGAAACAATAACGAACATTTAATGACAGGTGTTTTTTTGCACATTCTCCCGCTTCTGTAATGATTACTATAATTAGTATGATGATTCGATAAAAATATGCACATTACTCTTTCTGACGGTGCAGTTAAAGAAAGCATTTATCGCGTAGACATCTTTGAATTATTTGTAATGGCAGGAAGATTATTCTGCCGCACCCTACACTTCAGGACGTGCTAGGGGCCGGTAAAAGGAACGCTGCCCCCGTGAAAAGCGGTCACGGACTACGTAAAACGTTCCTCCAGCAGACTATTCACGTGCTCGCGTTCGAGATCACGTGGATTTCGCGGAGGAAGAATGTTACTACGTAACGTGAATACTTTTCTTTTTCGTTCCAACCCTCGCATATGTTCTTCACAATTCCGTTGAAGGGCTTCGAATGGCTTTATTCCTAGACTCGAAAACATATAATTTTTATTTTATATGCTCGATATTTCACGTAACCGGTAAAATCCTTAGACTGTATAAAAGGAGGTCATGGACTTGCGAGGCCTGTTGCCGGTTCCCAGTAGACCATTCACGTGTATTCCTTCCCGACTCACGTGTATCACGAAGAGAAAGGAAACCGACATAAATTACTAATTAAACATCGATAAACGAAACTTCGAAACGTGTTTCAACGAAGAAAAATTATTTTACAATCCTTTCGTGTTACCGAGGGAAATAAATTCATGCGATCTTTAACAAGGACAATGTACTTGTATAAAATTCACTTTAAG
>SMSR01009435.1:0-14156 GCA_019453355.1 Ceratina japonica | reverse complement strand
AATATTGTACAGGTACCTTAAACGAAGGACCATCCAGTGTTTCGTGAGATACTCCATGCGAACCCAGTTTCACCAATATTGGCTAAATCATTGAATCACGTGAAAATCTTTCAATTCGAATAACTTACTTAAATCTACAAAAAGAATATTTTATATCTTCATTCAAATAAACAGCTTAATAATTGTAATCCTTACTTTTCTCTTTGTGATTCCAACTAATATCAATTTTTTTCTACTTATTATGAAGGAAACTACTCTTCTTACACCTACAAAATAATTAAGATGATTAGCCCAATATTAAAAAGATTATTCAACTTTGAAATATGAACGAATATTAATAAAAATCGCTGTATTTAAAAGAAGAATCGATGTCTTCAACCAATAATTGTTAAAACAAAGAATCTAGAAATTGTAATCCTTACTTTTCCTTGTAATTCCAACTAACACATCTTCCTATACATTATGAAGGAAATTACTCTTCTTACAACTACAAAATAATAAAAATGATTAGCCCAACATTAAAAACCTTGTTCAACTCCGAACTACATACAAATATCAATAGAAGTCGCTGTATTTAAAGAAGTATACACCAATGATATTAGAACAAACTGCATTAGGATAAAACTGTGAACTTACACGTGCCGTTGACGTTCCTGCTGAGCATCTTCGGCACAGCGGCGGGAACGGCGCTGACAGCGGAAACGCCGGAAACGGACGGAACAGCGGGGACAGTAGGAATAGCGGAGAGCAGCGGGCCGGTCTGCGTTTGGTGCTTGGTCGGCGGACTGGCCACCACGACCACGGGATTTTGTATGGTGCAAGTGGCGGAGGTGAGGCCGCCGGTACCGGGTATCGTCGCCGCGTTGATCGTTGCCACCGGCGAGGGTGCGCCGATGCCGCAGCTCGTGGTCACCGCCGCCGTCGTTTCCTCCGTCGTGGAACCGGCGAGCACGCGACCCTCCATCTTCGACGCACGGACGCGCCACTTTTCGTTCGTCCCTCTCGCGGGAGGCCGTTATCCCCCGCGATATACGCACTCACAACACTCGAGAGCAATGTCCCAGTAACGGTTCTTTCATTCACGTCAACGATATCGAACCCTTCTTACACCGTCGACAAGATTTCTCACCGGAGATGCTGCACGAATCGATTGTGAAAGTCGAACGGTTTCGCTCTGACATGACCGACACGTGAAACTGCGAATAAGATCGGGAAGTTATCTCGCGTTTAAGAAATTCTACGTGGATACGGAGTAAACAGACAACGAAGACGGATTACTTGCTCTCATCCAGTCGCGTGTCACTCGGTTTATTTAAACGAACGCAGTTCTCTATCGATCTTGCAACAACACCGGATGTTTTCCCTTCGCGGATACGTTAACGTGATTGAAATTTGTGTACAAACGAATCGGATGAAAGATCGCGCTAAGCACTTTGAAAAGCGACAGCGAGACACTTAAGAACGATGACGCGGCACGCATTGCTGGTCACCGAGTGATTCCACTGCGTGCCTATGCCGTACCCCCACTACTCGCCCCGAGCAACGTGCAATAATGCCCCCACCGCCGCCCGGTTCACGTGTGGTTATCCCTGCTCCCCGGATCGCCATCCCTACCTCCTCCGGCAGTGAATTACGATTGGCATTATGTACCGCGTTGACCACGGTGAGTACATAAATCTCTTACGCTACCCACATTCTCGCAGATAATACAGCGATCAAACTGTTTCATGTTTTATTAATACATTAGGCTAATGATAAGTAATAATGGGACGTAGGTTATGGAATGTAGGTGTACTTGTTGGTTTATCGATTGACTATCGATTGACTATCGATTTTTCATTATTTTAATATGTTTGATATGAATCGATTGTTTTCATTATTTTAATATGTTTGATATGAATCGATTGTTTTTCATTGTTTTAATATATTTGATATGAATTGATTGTTTTTCATTATTTTCATATATTTGACATGAATCGATTTATTATTTTGATTTATGTAACATATGAATTAAGATTAAATTTCTACATTTCAAATGGTATCGATAATATATCGAAAGTTTTGAGTGAAAGAAGAAATAAGGAAGATGCAGGAGCAAAATAAGAAGAAAATAATTTAGGTTTAAAACCAAAGGGAAGAGGGAACGAATTAGGAAAGAATAAGGAATAGTGTACGTATAAATATAATGTACAATATATTAGGTCTATTAAATTAATGTCGTTTTCCAATATATTTTTAAAACTAATTTAACGACACTAATTATTACTAGACCTGATAAGTATATAAGAATTAAATAAACATATCAATTTCAGATAAAACACACGAAGAGATATGAATCTAAATGGCTAGAGAGTAAATAAATGAGAGACATTTTGAGACAGAGAAATTAAGGATTGAATATAAAAGCAGAACTATAAAGAAAATTGAAAGACCGAAGTGAGGTATGAATGAATAACAAATAATAATAGAATAAGAGTTAAAATTCTGGAAACAAGGGTAAGAAAACTGTCCAGCGGTGGAACGTCGCCTCCTTTAGCTACCCCATCCGCTAGTTTTATGATTTTCTCTACACAGATACTTACCTGGTAGCTGTGTACGTAGGGCATACATGCCCCACCTTGAGACCATGATGCCGATGCGCAAAAAGTATCTCCCTACCATCCCTACCGTCTTCACCATCCCGGTGAACGAGAGGAGCGGTGGGCAAAGGGGGACGGAAAGAAGACGCGATTGTAAAAAGCTATCTTTCCGCCCCTCGTCCTATGCACCCCCCGTAGAAGGAACGTACGACCTCTTTACCCCCGCCATCGGGCCGCGAGCGGCCCCGCAAAATTCATACGTTCATCTACCCTCCATCACGATCGTCTCATTACTTTTTGCTAATTTACTCAACTGATCTTTTGTTAATTCAGAAATAAAAACGACCAGAAGCGTTAGAGACAAATTACCGCGGCTCTGTAAATTGTTAAAGTAGTGGTCGCGCAGATTAATCTTCTTACGGTCTTTTTTTAATTTAACTATACGTCAATTATGCTATTAATATCGATGGTTGAAATTAAAGGCTGGCGTATTATCAGCGGAATGTTCATCCTCAAAGATTCACTTTTTAGAATAATAATCCTCTTACAAAACTCATGTTTTTAATTATAGTGATAGAACTATTTTTATAACAAATTAATATCATGGAAAATTCTTACATTAAAAAAATTAGAGTAATTCGCGTTATGTAACAAAAATTGCTAAATTAAATATGAAGTAGGTAGAAAAAAGTAATAAGAGCTTAAAGCTAACATACACTCACATTTAGAACTTTATTTCTGCTCTCAGAATCATTTTCGCATTTAAAAATTTTATTTAGTATTTAAATTTGTAGAATATATAAATACAATTAATGTATATAAATTAAATTTAAATCTGTTTTTAGTTAATTTATTTATGATAAAAATTTCCATATTAATGTAGAGGTCTATTTAAATTTTATACTATAATTATATTCCTGTGTATAATTATAATGGACAATAATATTATGAAGTTTAAAAATACCTTTATATTAATATATAAATTTTATTTAAAATTGAATATATATTTGCAATGAACTGAATGTCATGGTAGCACGACTAGTTTCTTAATAAGACCGTGCAATCTTCGTAATATTTCTTTGCCGTAACGAGGTTTTCTTCATCAAATTATCTCTCCGTGACTTTTGCTTATGTAATTGTGCGTCGTTAACGAAAATATACCACGAGATCAATTACGTCTACCGGCGAGGTTTTTTCTCCCATCGCCATTTCTCACGATCGCGGTGGATTATTCTTGATTTTTTGCCGTTCAGCGGCATCGTAGTTCTTTTCCTGGTCTAGTCCGCTACCCTTGCTTCTGCCAGCCCTATTTTTGCTCCCGGTCCACCCACTACTATTACCACCGCGGAACTCCCTGGACCATCCCGCGCCGCCGTTCCCACTCCGTTGGCCTACCTTTTCCGCGCCAGTAGAAATAGAGGGAAAGATTTTTATTCCCGTAAATGGAAAAAACCGGGTGAGGGAGGTTTTGCCAGCCAACCGCTGCTGCGAGCGAGGATTTTTTGCCCGGCGCTGACAAGCTCGTCGAAGAGTAAGTTAGAAAAGACGGGCTCGCCTCGTTCAACTTTATCTTGCAAAAATATAACGTACGTTCCAGATGTTAGCGTTCCTTTTTTACGACCCCTTGAATACTCAGAGAAAACGTTTGACGATCGAGAGCGAAAATCAGTGCTTGCGAAAATAATAAAATAATTAAGGTCACGTATTTGTAATATAAATTTGAATAACATCTTCTCATTGTATAATATAAATTGCATAAGCAAGTGTTCAAAACTCTAATGGGACGCGTGACCCCACATCTGATGCTCTATTTTTCCCAGGAACAATGAGAGTTGTGAAAAAAAATGTGAAACATCTGAGCCGGCGGCGCGGCAGCGTAATTCCTTGGATATGCGTCGTATGCAAATTTCTGAAGCCTGAGAAATAATTCAGAAAGGGTTCGAGCAGACGGTGGTCAGCTTTTTTTCACCGGGGAACCTCCTGCTCCCGACCCGTAGGAAAATGACAAAAAACGAGCGAGCCAAACGTTCCCTTGACGATGAGACGCGTGAGAGACCTTCAACCGTGAGACTTTATCAAGGTGCATCGTACGCCTAATCCATTAATTTCAGGGGCATTAAAAAATAGCCGCAAGAAACTCAAAAATTGTTTCTGGTTTTTATATCAGGTAAAAGTTCGTGCCTGATTTTAAATTAGGTATTTCATTCACACGATAAAAAATTTATGCAGCCTATTTTCCGTCTAATAAGATATAATATTAATAATAGAACATACATACATACATATATTATGTGTGTGTGTCTGCTAAAGCCTGACTTGCTTAATTGTATTGTATATTTTAGGAAGAATTTCTTAGGCCGGTATTCATAGTCGTTACTTATTTTTAATCGTCTTAAGCATTTGCTTAAGTATCTCTTTCCTGTACAAGAAAAGGACTGAAAGAGATAGCAAATGCTTAAGATGATTTTAAAAATAAGTAATGATTATGAATACCAGCCTTAGTGTCCTTATGATAATTATAATAATGTTTTATGAAAGAAAAACAAAGGAATTAGCATACTTAATTAGTTTATTGATAGAGTTATAAACAAGTTATAAATATCGACAATATCCGTCGAATATTTAGGTCGCTTTCTTAATACTTTATACAAATGTTACATCGTTTCTCAAAAGAGGATGTTCTAGCGTAATTAATTACAGGCCGACGTACAATTAAAATAGCGCTGATCAACATTTGTAAAAGCGCGTCAATATAAATGCATTAAAAATATTTTAATAATATTAGTTTAAAAAAACGAACACGACGATGAAAGAATACCAAATGCTTAAAACAAATATCCGATTAGAACATTATCCTCATTGTAAATCATTCTAATAGGAACTTAATTAATGTTTCCATTTTGACTAATTAAAAAATAATCGAATAATTAAAAAATAATCGAATCACACTATTAAAAAATATAAAAAAGCACAAATTTTCGTTGGCAAGCACGTGAGTAATGGAAGTAAAGCGAATGGAATCATACGCAGCCGTATTCGTACCACACTTGGTTGCCAGCTTTCGAATCTTTATCCAGTGGAGTTTCCACCATCGTCTCTTCTTGTCCCACATCCTTCATCTCGTTGTTGTCAAGGTTCTTCGATTCGTTTATAACGGCCGACACTTTGTTATATATAAGTACTGGTCGAGGCTCTACTTGTACTTGCGGTTGCGGGGTCTGCTCCAAAAGCGATTGACCATCGTCTGCTTGGTCCTGTTATAGTTAAGTCAAAGACACACTAATTTAGTATCAGATAATTTGGAATGATATCTCTCGCACGTGTGAAAGATTCATCGACAATAATTAATTAGCTTATATTAATTATTACAAGCGTTACATTTTGTTAGGTTTCTTTTGACTATACAGTCATCAGCATCAAAATAACAGTTCTAACAGTGTCTAGGACAATTGGCAAAATCGTTTGCAAAGACAGTCGGAATGTTTAAGCCAGCCTATTACCCTATTACCCCAGGTGCTTAAGCTGTATTAAAAAGGGCAACGTACGGGCAAACTAGTTGCTGGCGGCGGAGAATCATCAGTGTAATATACTGTTCTCCTCGTTCCTGGATGGCCCAAGGATAGCGAATCCGATGCAAGATCTCTAGATGAGCCTTAAATCGTGCAACATTTAATTATATTTGATATCTAATCAGCTTTTCATTTGCAACAATCAGAATAACATATTGGAGCGGTCCAAAAGTCTTTGTCTGATTTAAAAAGACATTATTCCATTCACATTGTTTAAATTTTATGGCAAAACTTTTTTATGGAGTCAATGTTTAAATCTTATGCATAATACTTAATGCTTATGTATAAATCAACCATTTCCGAGACTTACTAAAACTAAAACTAAAACAAAACAAAACCGCTTCTAAAAATGGGACACGAACCCGCATTTTCTCTGACCTGATATAAATATAATATAAATGTAATATAAAAATAATTAAAATTGTCACACTAGTTACCTGGTAACTGATGATCGTCAACGCTAACATCAGAATCATTACCTCCCGATTCAGACTCGTAAGGTTTTTCTTCCGAATTTTTTGAATCTTCGGCCCAAGATCGTCGATTCTAATTTAAAATAAATCCGGTGTTATTAGTTTTGAAAGTATCGCACATCTAATACTCGTTAAACTATTTACTTACCTTGTTGAGAAATTCTGATCCAGCTTTTCGGACTCTGCGAATGATATTAGCTCCAATCCCTTTCCTATAAAAACATCAATCACAAATTTTATACATATAAATATATGTAGCTAATTTGACAGAAAATTATATCAACACTCACTTCTTTGGAGTACAGCTTTCTAGTTTTCTATAATGTTCCATAATCTTGTCCTCTAATTTTTCCTTCTGCCTGTACAGTTGATTTACTTTGTCTCTGTAATAAACACTAACATTAGTATCGCAAATAATAAAAGAAAACGTATTCGACTGGTACTTTTGAGATACTTACGTAAACATTTTTTCTTCCATATGATAGAACTCTCTATCTTGCATAGAACAATTTAAGAGATCATGATATTGGGTCAATAGTAAAGCTGTGTTTTCCATTAATCCCCGTCTGTCACTATCCAAACTCCTATTCATCTGCATTAGCATCTGAATTGACAATAGTGATTAGAATAAGTGTATACTAAATGAAATCTCTAAGTAATTTGATAAATGATTAAATCGTACCTCGCAACGCTGATTTAACTGATTAACTTGTAGTTCCATATTGGAACATCTTTCATCTCTGTAGCTAAGAAAGCCTTGCGCTTCAGTTAACTTGAGGGTCATCCGATGCCCCTCAATTTTATTCTTCTTATACAATTCCTGTAAATTCCTGTACTCCATTTTAAATTTTTCCGCGGCAGTGTATAAATTTCTGAAGTCGTCCTAAAACCATAATAAACGTGTATAAATTTCTGAAGTCGTCCTGAAACCATATGCACTCTTAACATTTGTTAATTACCTTTAATTTTGAATGTTCTCCTCTCAAGTTATTCAAACTCTTGGCATCGTTTGTTAACAATTCGTTCTCGGCTAGCAACGATTTGTTTCTTTCTTTGTAACACTCGGAAGTTTCACGTAACAACCTGTTCTCATTTTTTAAATCCCGTGAATTCGATTTTAATGTATCGTGCTCGTGGAACAAATTCTCGTATTCGTTGTTCAATTGTTCGTGCAGCGATTGCAGCGTGACTTGATCGTGGACGAGTTGTTCGTGGACTTGTTGTTGCGCGCTGCGTTCCTTCAACAGCTAGATTAAAAAATTGAATATTCAGTAACATTCAGGCATTGTATACAGTAATATAATTTTGTCACAAAAAATTCGTTAGTGAAGGGATCTTCCCCAGTAAGAAGTATGCAGAGTGAAACTATTTACCTCTTCTTTCTCTGCAACGAGTTGCGAATTGGCAAGTTGCAAGGCAGTGTGTTGCGCCGCCAAAGAATTGTTCTGCAATTGCAGCGTTGTTAATTGTACTTGAAGTTTCGCGTTCTCAGAAAACAGACTCTCTGTAGCTGTGTGCGCATTAGCCAGTTCCATATTCAAATGTTCCTGTTCTCTCTATAAATGGAACAATATAAATTGTATTATCGCATTTCATAAAATAATTACAAGTTCCTCTCAAAACGCTTATATTCCTAATTTCAAAATACCTTAAGCGATTCTACAGTTGCTTCTAATGTACTATGAATATCACTAGTCTCGTTATTCTCGGTAGTTGTAGACTCAGGTACTGAATTGTTAGAAGAATCATTCGATTCCTTTACATATGCGACGACATCCGGAATTTGCGCGATTCTGCAAATATAAAAAATTATTGAATAAAAAATTGAGAGCAGATGAAACCATTTTTACGTTACTTTTTAAGTATATTTTCCCATGGTAGCGACAATAGCATGTTATCGCTAAGTCCAAGTTTCTCTAGAACCGTGTACAATTGCTGCGTGTTTAATTTTTCGGCCACTAAATTCGACTGTAAGATTTCTAATGTCTCGCGATCAATAGCTGCCCGCGAATCCAGTTCTTTACTGGACCTCTCGATTTCTTGCAGTCTATCATAATAAATAATTTAGCCAAGTTCCTATAATAAACAAATATTAAACAGAATATGCAGTAAATATTAAATACCTTGAAACTTGTGCAACGGAGTCGTGAAGTTCCTGTTCGAGTTGCACTATTTTCCTTTCTAATATCTCAATGCTGTTCGCTGCTTTGTCCAGTGCAACATCTTTCTCCTAAAACACAGTTCATCAGTTTATTTTCAGTTGTTATATAAATTCTGATTAGACGTAACGAAAATAATAAACTCATCGAACAAATAATTCCTACGGAATATCGAATTCATACTTCTATCGTTCGGCGATGTCGGTGAACATCGCGTTGAGCAATTTCTTTCTCTCTCTCTACCGCCGTTAGCTTCGACTCGAGATCAAGACACTTGGAATTAAGTTCTTTGACGTTATTCTCGACAGTCTTTAACTCTTCGACCTTCTGATTCGCGAGCTCTAAACTACGCTCTAAATCGTCTGCCCTCCTCTGCACGCTCTCTAACAAAGATTGAACTCGTTGCTTTTCTTTCACCGCCGTATCGCTATTTTTTTCCAACTCTATCATTTTTGTATGCTGAGTCTAAAAATAAGGGAACAAAAATAAATAAACATAAAACACGAAGGTGAGGAGAAATTTTCGTTACCCACCTGAAACTCTTGTTGCTGCTTCTCAGATGACGACTTCTGATTCTTTAGAGAATTTTGCAACTTCTTGTTCTCGTCGAGTGCCTGTTTCCATACTAATTCCAAATCCGTGTTTTGTTGTGTCAATCTCTCAATGTTATCGTTCAGGGCCTCGATCTTCAACGACTGTTTCTTCTTCTCCTTCTCCAATTCCAAGACGCGGGACGAGTTTTCATGGAACGAACTTTCCTTCAGCGAATCTATCATAGTGACTAATCGACGATTTTCTAATTCCAGTTTTAATGCCCGTGTTTGTGCGTTGTTCGTCAATTGCTCAGACAATCTGTTATCATCTTGCACTAAATAAAATTCATTAATTAAACTTCTACAATAACCGAAGATTTGCTGAAAATATTTTCAATTTCTACCTGATTCTTCGGAATCGCTCACAGAACCAGCCAAGGCAGCTTCGTTCGCTACGGCTTTCGTCAACTTGTGCAACTGAATATTCTCCTCAACCAACTCTTGATATTTTTCTTTATCAGCCGCTCGTTCCAATGCCATGTCGTTCATCAATTGCTTGTACTTAATGATGTCGGATTCAAGTTCTAACATTTTGTCTCCCCTCCTCCTTGCTTGATTCAATTGTTCCTCAAGCATTTCCCGCGTCTCCATCAGTACTCTAAGATAAACGAGACGATTACATATAAAAAAACGAAATAGAATCGTTTTTTTATATGAATTTTAAATAGTAATTCGCTGACTAATTACCTATTATCTTCGCGCAGCTCTTCTATCCGGGTCTTGTAAAATTCAATGTCCGTCAGTTTTTCCCTGTATCTTCCTACTTCTAATTCCAACCGATCAGCACGATCAGCCCTTTCAATTACCGCATCTAATTCGTCTCTGTAAGATTTCGCTGTTCGTGCTTCGTGCATCAAGTCTTGGTTCTAAACCAAGTGATAAAAATAAAGTCAAAATTGGAACAAAGTATAAGTTAAAAATAAATATTTGTGACAACTTACCTCTTGCTTTAATCTGGTAAGTAATGCTTTATGGTATTCAAGTTCTTCTTTGCATTCTAGCAATGCTTCTGATTTTTCTTCCCTGTGTACCAAAATTAACTCAATTCAATTAAATATTTCATATAATCATATAACAGAATTGTAATACATACAGTTCTTGTCGTTGTTTCCTAACTCTGGATTTCCAATCGGCCAATTCGACTGCATAATGATGATTCTCCTCTCGTTCCGATTTAACAACGGGATTCGACTGCTGTGCTTTATTCATCTCTTCAGTTTCTCCGCTAATCGACGGGTCGTCCTTTTCAGCAATTTCACTTACGTCTGTGTCTCTCCACTTCTATGGAATGAAAATATTGGATGTTCTTAGCACAACGTTCTAAAGCCTTTTGAAGTGTTAACGACTTTAAGTGAACCAATTATACCTGACGGTATAGATCTCGTTCTTGGGTCAACTTCTTAATTTGTGTAAACAAACCGCCCATATTTACATTCTCCATTGCCTCCTGAGTAATAACTATGTCTTGGTGATCGGTCACCTAAAGGTAATATTTACAAATACAAGATTAGAGGTTGAAGAGTACCGAAGATACAACAGTGCCTGGTTACTGCCTGAACAAACTTTAAGGATTAATTCTAGAAACTAAAATAAGAGGCAAAAATCAAGAATACAATAAACTGCATCCGAAGTACCATTTTTAAAATGTAACTGATTAAAAATTACTCCTGTTAATACTGGCTTTCAAATAGAACATGCGTTTAACAGTCTAAACGCTAATATACAGTTCTCTTCATTTGAATAGCTTCAGGTAAAACTGATATAAATTTGTATCATAATTCTAGCTTGTCGGTATTATCATTGTGCTAATATGAGTCGCGGAGAATCATTGATTATAGAAGAAATTGCGAAAATTAATGTTTTGTGGAAAAAAGGATATTAAAATCGATAAACTGTGAAAAGAATTAGTTGCAGTGCTAAGGTAATTAATCATTTCAGTGTTAACCCGAAAATTATGGGAAAAATTGTAAAGGAAGAACGAAACGAAGCGAGGAAGGAAGTGAAATTTCGAATTCAGCACTTTCTCTTAAAAGGATTCTACAGGTAATTTGGACAAACGTATCTGTTTCAATTCTTTTCTCTAACATAAATCAATTTTTACAGGCTATATGTCAATCTTAGGCTATTCAAGTGAAAAGGACTGTATCCCTTAGCAATTACCATTAGGTTGGGTACTTTTATCTCGGGGATCACTACCTGCTGAGAAGACCCTCCGGCCGGCAGTAAACCCCAAAGTACAATGGTAAGACTTGTCAGGTATAAAATCATTCAGTTTTAAATGTCCTTGGTCTCTGAGGATTGTAGGTAGTAACAAGTAACAGAAAAGGTTCTTGAAATAACTGTTTCAAAAATTAGAAATGCTAGCGTAACTGTTCCCAAGCCTTTTACAGGATTAAGGAAGTAAAGTTAGGGGAACAGAATCCAGGTATAAAATCATTTAGTTTCAAATGCCCTTTTCCCATGAGGACTGTAGGTAGTAACAGGGATGGAAAAGGTTCTTGAAATAACTGTTTCAAAAATTAGAAATGCTAGCGTAACTGTTCCCAAGCCTTTTACAGGATTAAGGAAGTAAAGTTAGGGGAACAGAATCCAGGTATAAAATCATTTAGTTTCAACTGCCCTTTTCCTCCGAGGACTGTAGGTAGTAACAGGGATGGAAAAGGTTCTTGAAATAACTGTTTCAAAAATTAGAAATGCTAGCGTAACTGTTCCCAAGCCTTTTACAGGATTAAGGAAGTAAAGTTAGGGGAACAGAATCCGGGTATAAAATCATTTAGTTTCAAATGCCCTTTTCCCGTGAGGACTGTAGGTAGTAACAGGGATGGAAAAGGTTCTTGAAATAACTGTTTCAAAAATTAGAAATGCTAGCGTAGCTAATCCCAAGCCTTGTACAGGATTAAGGAAGTAAAGTTAGGAGGACAGAATCCAGGTATAAAATCATTTAGTTTCAAATGCCCTTTTCATCTGACGACTGTAGGTAGTACAAGTGATGGAAAAGGTTCTTGCAATAACTGTTTCAAAAATTAGAAATGCTAGCGTAACTGTTTCTAAGCTCTGTACAGGATTAAGAAAGTAAAGTATGGAGAACTTACCTGTTTGATACATTCTACTATAGCAAGCTGAGTGTCGACGTTCAATGCTTTTATGTTTGTAATAAATTTTTCTTTGTTAGGACACTGCACAGCGCAGCCGAGAAGCAATAACAGCAGTAGTTTCATTTCTGAAACATTGAGTTCTGGCTCCTTGCCTAGGCTCTCAATGTCAGGTAGCCTGAGGATTATGTTTCCTAACTCATCTTCATAAAATTGTCTCATATTGTGTACTATTATCTTTAAATTCTTTGTGCGGATCAAAGCATTTCCTGCTGGAGGTATTAGTTCATCGTGCATCGGTTCTGGGTCTCTATAATACGTACAAACATGAAATGTACATATTTTCCAATTGAAATTATCAAAATTCTAATGGAAATACTTACATTTGTAAAAATACACTATGTAATAGTACACCATCCACTAAATCATTATAACTGGTTAATGAATTAGGGTCCTCTAAGCAACTGGCAAGCTAACAAAAGAAAATGCATGCAATTAGTGTTCCAATTAAGAATGATTGGAGCATTATACAAATATATGTATAAAACCTTACTTGTTACTCTTACTAAACTCTCTTCTTTAAATTAATGTTATTAGAGGATGAAACTTACCCAAGTTACCAGAGGCCCAGATAGTAGATCATCGATTTCCGGGGATGTCATCTTTATTCACTTTCACGTTAATTCTCAAGGCAATACTTAATAAATAATCCTATCATCGCTTTCAAGCAGTGCAGTAAAATGAAGAAGGTACACGTGTTTCAATTATCGTTAATTGAAGAATAAAATAGAATAAAAAAAGGTACGCTGGTTTAAATTATAGTTAAGAAAGCTTGAGGTAGAAGATCATACTATATTCTAAAGCACAGAGTTTGTGAACACAGTTCATTTGTACGTTGAGTCCTCGTGTATGCAGTCTTCCATTATATTTACAATATTTTACACGTCTGCTGTTTTAGATGAAATATAATAGTAAAACAGCCAAGATCGTTTACGTTCTTGGCAATTAAAGACTAAATAACACTTCTGTTTAATTCGGTTTGCAATTGAGTAAAAGATCACTGTTCGATAGATCCTTTTGTGTGTAATCCTTTGTTCGAAACAAGTACAACTCACAGGTTAGCGTTTGATTTTTCTTTGACGATAACAATATTTAAAAAACTTTAAAATCATATTATATCACATCTACGTATCGTATTATATCGTATGCACATTTATCCTGCAATTTTCATCAAACACCAGCAAGAGATTTAGGCGTTTTATCAGGTTTTATGTTCACGTTTCACGTAAAACACGTTATTTAACTTCTACACAAAGAACTGAACGAATGAAGTCGAGCAATTTTGAAAAATATCACTGATAAACAATTTGTAGCGAAAATGATTAGATTTACAAACGTGCTCGTAGAGTCTAAACAAAATCCGTGTGCGATCGTCAACACCGAAACACAAAATGCAGTATGCGCATGACACGACGCACCCGTAGTACGCAGCGAAATGCATCGAAATGGAGTTTCTGCTCTCTGCGAGTGGCTATATAATAAAAATCCGGCGAACGTCAACGCCATCTAATGTCCGGCTACAAAAATTATCTGGCCATTACTCATTCAATTTTATTATTTCAACATTTTTATGCGCGTATACATATATTAGTTTAATTTACGATATGTCTATAAATCTTTTTAATTATATA
>SMSR01009434.1:0-16956 GCA_019453355.1 Ceratina japonica | reverse complement strand
TGTCCTCCGTGCCTTTCGGTATCTGAAGTTTCTCCATCATGCGAGACAACTGTGTCTTCGTCTCGATGTTCTGACTCTTCAAGTTCAGTATCTCGAATCTCAAAGACTCGTTTTCCACTTTCAGTTTCTTCAGTTCATCCGATTTCTTCGTTTTATTCGCGTGCTTCCCGGATTTCGCGTGTTTACCGGATTTCGTCTCTTTTGCTGTTTTCCCTTGTACGTTCTGCTCGCTGAACTTCGAGTCGCTACACACCATCGATTCCTCTTCATCAACTCTCCTTGTCTTAGACTCCAAACTGTTTACGAATTCCTGTTCCAACAAATCTTTTTCTTTTTTCAACGTTGCATTCATCATTTCTAGAATTTTCAATTGATTTCCCAGTATCCTGCACTCGCTGTGGATCTCGCTCAGCTTCAGCTTCAGCTCTTCGTTCGTACCCTTCAGCGCGCGGTTGCTTTGTTTCACCTCGTCGAGAGTGGTTCGCAGGACAGCGTTCTCTGATTTCATTTTGTCGCGCTCCGCTCTCAATTTGTTCGACTCGACGGAACAGTGTTCGTGCGTCGTTTTAATTTCATTCAGCTGATCTCTCAACGCGGAATTTCCATCGTTCAATTCCTTCATGCGCGTCTCGTTCTCGTCTTTTTCCGACAAAAGTATTTGCACCATGCCTTCGAAGCCGGCGTTCTTCATCGTCAACCCGTTCAGATCGTCGTACAGCTTCGAATTTTCAAATTCTAATCGCCGTATCCTGTCCCCGGTCCCGTTCAACACCGTCTCCGTCTCTTTCAATTTGTTAGCCAAATTCTCCTTGCTCGCTCGGAAGTTTTTGATTTCCTCGCACAGGCTGTCGCGCTCGAATTTATATTTATCAATTTCGTTCTCGAGCGCGGTGCACTTCGTCTGCGCCTGTTTCACCGATTTTTCGAGCAATTCGTTCTCGGCCTTTAAAGTCGTCAATTTCGCGCTCAATTGTTCCCTCTCCCGTTTCAGGCTCGCCCTTTCCGCCTCCGAGTCGTTGTAATCCGATTTCAACTTCGCGAGCTCCTGCGATCTTTCCTCGGTGTTATTTCTCTCGGCGCGCAGTTGACAAAGCAGCATCTCCATTTTCGATTCCAAGTGAACGTTATTTGCTTCCAGCCTCTTGTTATCATCGGCGCGAAACTCCAATTTCGATTTCAGATCGGCGACTTCGCGTTGCAGTTCGGCGCCGCTGTCTACCGCCTCCTGCAGCAGCCTCGCGTTTTCCATTTCCTTTTCGGGGTTTACAATTGCCGGCGCTTTACACTTGGCCGCCTCGAGCGCGTTCACTTTACTTAGCATTTTTTCGTTCTCCTTCTTAGCAGTCTGGAGGTTCTTCGTTAACTCCGTAATCCGCGCGTTTAATGCCTTCTCCATGGCGGCCCTCTCGCTGAGGACGTCCTTAATTTCCTCGGTCTTCTTCTGTAACGTGTCACGAATTTTTCCCATTTCCTTCAATAATCCCTCCTTATCAGTCTGAAGGTTCTGCAGACCCTTCCTCGCCGCGCTCGCCTCGCGTTTCACCTGTTGCAATTGTTCCAGCTCCTTCCTCGCGCGTTCGTGTTCGTCCAACAGCTCGGACGTTTTTTCCTCCGTCTTCTTAACCCTCCCTTTCAAACCTCTATTCTCTTCCATTAGCGCGGTAATTTTTCTCTGCGCGTTTTCCAACTCGTCCGTCCTCTCCACCAGCGAATTCTCCCTGTCGACCAACTTCTGCTCCAGGACGTTCGCCCGTTCGTCCTTCTCGTTCGACTCCGTCTTCAATCGGACGATCAACTCCTCCAACTGTTCGATCCTCTTGAACGTACCGGAACGATCGCTAGACGTGACGATCACTTCCAACTGTTTGATCTCATAACACATTCTACCGACGAAACCTTCCAATTTTTCAATGTCTTCCCATTCGCCCGGGTTCCCCTCCGCGCGACGATTCAATCCGTTCATCGTCGCTCGTGCCTTCTCGACGATCGCCTCGAGCTCCTCTATTTTACTCAAGTATTCGAGACCCTCGGTGTCGCCGATCCGACAATGCTTTCTCAAATGATTGCTCTTTAATCTATCGATCTCGCCGGTGATCTCCTGCATGGTCCAGTCGAGGATCGAGAGCTGCTTGAAGTCGTTCTCCTGAGGGGTCGGGGTTCGACGGTCGTCGCCGAGTTTCACCAGTTCGACGTGCAGCTGCCGCAAGCCGACGCGCAGCTCGATGATCTTCTGCATGTACCTCAAGCAGTCCGGGTCGCCCGCGGCTAGGAGCGCGTCGCGGTCGTTCCTCAGCTTGTGTCTCAGCTCGTTGCCCACTTGCACGACGGCTTTGAGGTCCTCCTGGCAGTTCGAGTCCGGCCGGGTCCACGACCCATCACCGTAATGCATTTTAAACTTGTTCAACTCTCCCTTCAAACG
This sequence comes from Ceratina japonica, assembly GCA_019453355.1. Lineage (NCBI taxonomy): Eukaryota > Metazoa > Arthropoda > Insecta > Hymenoptera > Apidae > Ceratina > Ceratina japonica. The sequence goes on along the minus strand of SMSR01009434.1, from coordinate 14,537 downwards.
TTTCGTCAGGTTCTCCAATTCGACGGTCCTCTTCTGATAATCCGCCGGGTTCCCGTTTTTGAATCGCAGCATCGCCTTCAGCTTGTCGATCTCGACGTACAGGCCGTCGTTCCTCAGCCGCGTCCTGTGCAACCGTTCGTTCACGTTCACCAGCTCCTCGGACAGGTTCGCGATCGTTTCCACGACTTTGTTAACTATGTCGGTAAATATGATCTCCATAGTGTGGTCGACCATCATAAAGTGCTTCAACTTGCATTTCAAGTGCTCGACCTCCGAGCCGTGCTCGTGGCCCTCCTCGGCTTCGTTCAACCGGCTCTTCAGGTACCGAATCTCGTTGTTTAAACGCTCCCTCTCTACTAAGTATTCCTCCTTGACTCCGACCAGCTTGTCGTCCGCCTCGAACGCGACGTAGGCACTGCTTTCGAGCAGAACCGCTTTAATGTCAGCGATCTCTTTTTTCAGGTCTTTGTTCAACGATTCTAGCCGCTTGATCTCCGCTCTTTGCTGTTCGATCAACGGATCCGCGTGCACCGTGTCGTCTGTTTCCCTCTCGGCGACTCGCAAGGCCAGTTTCAATCGCCAAATGTTGGATCTTAACTTCATCCGATCGTCCCGCCAGTTTGTCACCTGCTTCTTCAAGCTGTTCAGCCTGCACAGCGTGGAAGCTGCAACTTCCGCTATCCTTGTTTTTTCTTCGTACGCGGCCTCATCGTTTGGGTCCATCGATAGAGAATTGTCGCGACGTTCGTCCCCCATTGTTGGGCCAGTGTCACGCGATCGGGACTCTGTCCTCGATTAATTTCAGCAGGAATTTCCGAGAGAACGTAATCGCGAAGTTGCACAGTCAGGGATGCAGTCGGTCGAGCTCATTGATTCGATTAAATGCTGAAAGTTTCAGAAATGCATTCATTTATATGAATTGCGTACTGTGGGTATTTTGATATTCTTGTCTATAGCAATTTCAAACCATAGCTCTCAGTCTGATGACTAACTAATTTGGTTAACTTATTTATTATTTACATTACGCGAACTGACCCTCTAAAATTATCGTTCTGCATTGCAAACCACAATTTTACAAATCAAATGTTCGAAATCGTAATGCACCATGTTAGAGTTTGTTAAATTTAAACAAGTTGCAACGCTGGAATTCGATCTAGTAGGTAAATTTAATCATTACGGGAATAAACGATGCGGTGTAATTGTTTTCAAACGTAATATATTGAAATGAATTTCGCACGCACATGTATTTAACGATACGCGCGTTAATGGGCATTCAAATATCGCATCGATATGAACATACTTGAACACGAAATAATTAAGACAGGAATATTATTATTAGGATAAATTTAAATTGTCTTATTTTTACTTGAGGTTTTCTTCCACTGGGAATTTCGATTCTTCCGAAGCTCTACATCTTTGCACAGAATTTACACAGATATTAGTTGCTACTGTTTTTGGTTATCCTGTTGACAATTCATTTGACATATTCTTATACTTGTCACAGAAAGAGAGAGAGAGAGTGAGAGAGAAATGACGTGCGTGTTATTATATCATTAGAAATTCAATAGAAGTCCGTTCAGACAATGTTATGTTTTCGATTTCCGGTTCGGTAGTTTCAAACTGGTATTGGTCATTCGGTCAAGGACCTCCTTATCTTAATTTGTATGCTGACATAAGAAATTGTGAATAATAACTGAATGAATGAAGTATGTTGGTCTTTCAATACCATGTATGTACTGATGAATATTATGAAGAAATAAAGAAGAGAAGTTGATTGAATTCTGATTAATAAATGAATAAAAATAAATCTTAGCATTTTTATTTTACGTTCCTTAACTAAATGATCAATCTCAGTTGTCAAAGTCCAATTCTCAGCACTAGTATGGGGAACGTGCAAAACCTTATTTCTACTTATACTAACTAAGTGAAGAGATGATATGGAGAAGGGATTGGATGTGGCTAGAGTTAAAGGTAAGTAACAAGACGTTTGAACTCCATTTAAACTAGTTCTTTATTAATTAAACTTTAAGAAATACACAATAATGAGCTTAGATATACAAGAACAAATTTCAATCATAGGATTGGCTAATGAATATTTGTAAAGAGCGAGATAATGTTCTTTATTAATTAATTGAAGCATTATATGATTGCAAAGCAATTGAAAACTCAGCACAGCTGTAGGAAATCTTTGCGGGTATTTAGAAACCTTGCAAGTCTAATTGATAAGATGCACTTTTTCAACAAATTGTCGAACCGACCCAAGGGTGGATAAAGCTCTCTCAAGGCCTCTTCTTTGGTTTCGGTGTACAAGTTCCTTCAAATTGGAGAACCCAGTGAAACGTTCGTAATGAGAGTGAACGAGTTGTAATTCAATTATGGCAATCGTTTAAACGGGACGTGAATCAAAAGTTCCAGTGCTTCCGGCCTAAGTTTCAGCGAAAACTTAACGTAATCGATAGCCTATACTTTCACGCAGACTTGCTAATAAACGTTTTTAATAAAACTAAGTGTAATCGTGTCTGTCCAGAAGAAAAATAAGAATAAAAAATGATTAAAATACTTTAGATGATAAATACATTGTTGTGTACATTTAATTATATTATGAAATTTGTAAAAGAATATATTATGCATTACAATTAATATTAATAATCAATGTTTCGGTTTCATATGCTTATCGGAATTAGCAATCAATATTAATTGTTCTAGTTCGAGTAGAACGGGCTTTGTTCACCGCCGTGGGACGTGGAGACCGCGCAAAAACTAATCATGACAAACAGAACCGTTTGTTTCTGTTCAGCATCGAAGTTCTTGCCGGGAAGTTTCGTAATAAATATGTGGGAGTTAATATCGAGGTTTAATAACAAAATTCTAGTGGTGGCGACCTCGGGACGACGCACAGGGGTAATTTAATTATGAGCATGGTCGGCCTGGTTATGATCGAAAGTTCCGGCTCATTTGGAAGTTTTTTACCAAATTGGACGGTAAGTGCAGTCGATGAAAGAAATATTGCAAGGTCGTAAAATCGGTCGGGCGCCGAAGTTTACATGCGGCAAATTAACAGAGACCCGACGCGCCTTAATTAGGGCTATTCTTCAGTCGTGTCACCGGCAAAAAAAGTTTAATAACCGTTTTATAAGAAGCATAGCGCAGTTATTAACAATTAGGAGCGTTAAAATGGAGAGAACGCTTTGACGCAATTGCAACGATACTAGATCTAATTCGGGACAGGTATCTGAGAATTACAGATGGTATTCGTNCAAGGTCGTAAAATCGGTCGGGCGCCGAAGTTTACATGCGGCAAATTAACAGAGACCCGACGCGCCTTAATTAGGGCTATTCTTCAGTCGTGTCACCGGCAAAAAAAGTTTAATAACCGTTTTATAAGAAGCACAGCGCAGTTATTAACAATTAGGAGCGTTAAAACGGAGAGAACGCTTTGACGCAATTGCAACGATACTAGATCTAATTCGGGACAGGTATCCGAGAATTACAGATGGTATTCGCATTACAGAAGACGAGCTCCGTCGAGAGGCGGCGTTCAAACGCACATTTTAATAACGCGGTTGTATGTAATTACATTTCACGAAAGTGTGTGCAACGTTATCGTTACCGCAGGACTCGCAGGAATTCCTGAAGCAATCTGCGCGAATTGATTACGCGAGCAGCCACGAATTAATTAAAAAGATATTTCATTGTGTTACTGGATAACCGGTATCTCTTGGAAATCTTGCTTCTACCACCGACAACAGGAACAAATGCTAAAGACTCGCACCAGCGTATTTACACAATGAATCATTGTATGCAAAATTATTTTTAATTCCTCTATATTTACTGAGTCAATACGCGGGCCAATTCGATGTTTATAATTGTTTATATTTAATATCGATTTTCAACAATGTTCACGATGATAGCGAAAACGTGAATAACGCGGCAAATCAACCCCAACCTTATAAATTTAGGCTACATGTCTTATTCTAGCTGATAACTCGGAGGCTGCTTCGCGCCCCGATGCACTAAATTGTCCGTGACTCACTTACATCGGTGATTCGTTGACACTGGACGCAGAGTGAGTAAAAACTATAACAGCGGTTTGGGATTGAAGAAGGTTAAAAGCCGACGATCTATGGGGCAACTGGAAAGCTACTTTAGGGAACCGAGGAACGCAGTAAGGATCACGAACACTGCGATCGGGAAATAACGCGTATTGATACATTTCTGAGAGTAGCAAGTCTTGTAACCTGCGGGTGATAATAGCCCTGATACAGGTTTATAGGTTTTTCATGGTCCCCGTTATGTCCCCATCCGAGCGGCGGCGGCCAGAAATTTTATATTCATCTGTTCGCTTAAGCACCCCTTTTATCTTCCGCGATGTCCTCGGAATCTTTTGCACTTTATCCGTCCTTACTTCGATCGTAATTTAAAACAAGTCTTCGAAACTTCGCTGCTCCTCGTAATTTATTGTCGACTTAATTTTCGGATCTCTCGCGGAGGGGGAAGGGTGCCGTCGATTCCCGAGTGGCGCGGTGAAACGAGCTGCACGTTTTTAATTGCAGAGAACGTTAAAAGATTCCAGACGATATGGATACGTGCCGCTGCGGTTGCAACGCAACGACGTCGATGGGATCGATGCACCCGCCGAACGAGCCCTGCTGCTGCTGCAGCTACAATCCCTTCAGCGACAATTGCAACGAATCAGAGATCTACGACCTCTCGTTTGCCCTGAGGAAGCTCAGTGTAATGAAGTGTCAGATGAAGAAGTGGCGTATGGAAAGGCTTCAGCTCGAAAGCGAAAATAGGTCTCTGAAACAAGCCCTCCAGTCATTCGGTATCGATGTATGATATTTCGTAACCGCTCTCCCCCACCCCCTTTGTTTCCCCTCTGCCGCCGACCAATTGACACTGTGCGCGAAATTGATTAATTGGAGTTGTTCGCGGGACCTTAACTCGTTCCACTTACGAATCAGGCCGGCATCGGGCGAGTGCTCTTTTGCCTTCGCGCGTCTTTTCTCGTTTCCCTAACCGAGGACAACGAAGGCAGAGAAACGTCCGCCCGAAGCTCATTGTCAGTCACTCGATAGAATTAATCCCGGGAAGCTTGTGTACAAAAATCGACGATATCACGTTCAATTATTGACGATGTACATTTGTAATTGAAGATTTTGTAAAAATAAAGAGGAACTTCCACGCCTTATTAACTAAAAACGTTTTTTTCCGCGTTTGTCGCGCGATGCAATTCATACTCGCTCTAGACCCTGTTACCAAATTCCGTAATAACGGCACGGCGGCGTTCACGAATGCAGAGCGGATCGCGTTCCCCGCTACAGGGATTTTTGTTGAAAATTCGGGTCGCTTTCTTTGAAACCGTGCACGTGCAAGCCCCCGTCCCGGAATGTTTCTAAAGATTAGATGTTTTTTTTTCTTCCGGCCGTGTAGGTGTAAATGCGGATGAGATATTGAAGCCCGATCCGCTGCTGGTGCACTCCCGCGAAGAAATCGAAAGGCTGCAAAATGCAAACGCGGCGCTCGCAGATAAAGTGAGGGATCTCGGGGAGACTCTCGCCGAACGAGATTGCTGCGACGATCCCGACGCCACCGTTCACTTCCTAAGAGAGAAGATGAGACATCTCAGGGAGCATTTCGCGCTCGAAAAGAAGGAGTACTATATTTGCTACTTTCCTTAAATAATCTATACGCCGGGAGCGTAATAAAAAGAAGGTCGCGCAATTGTCTTTACATTTTTTTATCCCCCCCACCCCCCGCCCGCCCGCCAGTTTAATCTATTTGAGTGAACTCCCTCTGCCCCGCGTTTGTTCCCTTAACTCGAGGAAGCTTTTTCATCTTGCCAGCTTACGCGATATGATATCGGATTTGAAGCTGAAGCTGGCGCAGACGGAGGAAGACGTCAGCTGCCCGGCGATATACCGTTTAAGGGCGAAGCTGCGGGATCTGATGAAGGGCGAGCCGTCGGAGCCGAGGAAGATCGTCCAGAGGTCGATCGACACGCTGGACGATCTGTCGAAGGACTGCGACGAACTGCGTCTGGAGAACGAGCGGCTTCGCGCCGAACTGGAAGAGTTACGTCGACAGCTGGCCAGGCCTTCGTCGCCGAGGACCGTCGAGACGACGACGGTGCCGGAGTACGTGGACATCGATGACCTGTTGCAAAAGCTGAGCGACTGCGAGGAGACCGTGAACGAGCTGAAGAGGCAGCTGGAAGAGAAGGACGGGATGATCGAAGCGTTGAAGAAGGAACTGGAGGGGATGATCAGCCAGAAGGGTTTGCAGGATCAGATAGAAGCTATGAAAGAGGAACTCAAAACGAAAGATGATAAGGTATCNATCAGCCAGAAGGGTTTGCAGGATCAGATAGAAGCCATGAAAGAGGAACTTAAAACGAAAGATGATAAGGTATTGGCTCGGTTCAAAACTGACGCTGGGAAACTTATTTAATCTGGTTAATGGGCTGCCCGCCGAGTTCTCGCAAACTAATCCTTCTCTCGAGCAATATGCCAAAACAGTTTTTAGTTTGTTTACCTCGGGGAACTTAATACGAATGGGAAAAGTAATACCCCTTCAAGTTGAATAGTATTTTTCAACATTTTATGCAGAAATACTGGTCACAAAACGCTGGATCCAAATTTATCTGTACAATTCTTGTCGACGAACGAACTAATATTTATTTCAGATCACGAACCTGTTAAACACCCTGAGACAATCGGAAATAGACTTGCTCGGTTTGGGCAAAGTGCAAGCCGAGTTGGAGAACCTGAAGTTAAGCGAACGGGAACGCGACCTCGCAGTTTCGTCGCAGCTANAATACCCCTTCAAGTTGAATAGTATTTTTCAACATTTTATGCAGAAATACCGGTCACAAAACGCTGGATCCAAATTTCTCTGTACAATTCTTGCCGACGAATGAACTAATATTTATTTCAGATCACGAGCCTGTTAAACACCCTGAGACAATCGGAAATAGACTTGCTCGGTTTGGGCAAAGTGCAAGCCGAGTTGGAGAAGCTGAAGTTAAGCGAACGGGAACGCGATCTCGCAGTTTCGTCGCAGCTGGAAGTTCTCGAAATGGAGAGAGAAAGTCTTCAGACGGAGAAGAGTCAGCTGGTGGATGACTTGAGCAAACTTAGAGAGGCGCTGAAGGAGAGGAACGATCAGATAATAGACATACTGGAACAGAAGAATAAGATGGAACGAGAGTACAAGGACCAGTTGGCGGCGTTGCAGGCGAACCTCGACGAGGCATTGGCGCGCGAAGCGAGTCTAAACAAGGAGATCGAAGATCTGAAGGCGCAAATAGCCAATCTGACCGACGAGCTGGAGCGATGTAAGCAACGAAACGCGGAGCTGGAGGAGTGTTGCCGCGACAGGGACGCCCTTGCCGAGAAGCTGGCCGCCCTGGAGGACGAGCTAGCAGCCGCGAAGGCCACAATAGCCGATCTCCAGAAGGCGATAGACGCTTCGAAGGGCGATAACGACTCGTTGCTGAAGCAGCTGGACGATGCGTTGGCGCGCGAAGCGAATCTAAACAAAGAGATCGAAGATCTGAAGGCGCAAGTAGCCAATCTGACCGACGAGTTGGAGCAGTGTAAGAAGCGGAACGCGGAGCTGGAAGAGTGTTGCCGCGACAGGGACGCCCTTGCTCAAAAACTGGATGCTCTCGAGGCTGAGCTGGCAGCCGCGAAGGCCACAATTGCCGATCTTGAAAAAGAGATAGACTCTCTGAAGGGCGAGAAGGACGCGTTGCTGAAAGAGTTGGACGATGCGAGGAAACAGATCGCGGACCTGACCGGACAATTGGAGGAGGAGAGGGCGGCGAGGATGGCGTTGGAGAAGGAGCTGGAGAGCAGCCGAGATGAGATTGAAAAGTTGCGGCAGGAGAATTCGGATCTGAGGGTGCAGCTCGAGGCGGCCAGAGCGGAGAACGACAAACTCCGCGAGGAATTGGAGGCGGCGAAGAAGCTGGCCGAGGAGAACGAAAGATTGAAGGCGCAGCTCGAGCAGCTGAAGAGCGAGAACGGCGAGCTGAAGGAGAAGATGAAGAGCCTGGAGGAGTTGAATAAGCAGTTGAAAGAGGATTACGACAACATGAAACGGGCGCTGGACAACTTGCAGGCGGAGATCAACAGACTGGCGGGCGAGCTGAATAAGATGACGCAGGAGCGTGACGCGTTATTGGACGAGAACAACAACATCAAGAAGCAGCTCGAGAAAGCGCTGGCGGAGAACGAGAGTTTGAAAGCGGCGCTGGACGAGGCCGGTCAACAACTCGACAAACTTAGAGCGGAGAGGGACCGGTTGCAGGGGAGCCTCGACGCGATGAAGCTCGAGAACGATGCGTTGAAACGGGATATGAAAGCGTTAAAGGACGAGCTCGAGGATTCGAAGAGGCGGCTGGAGGAGCTGATGGCCTCCGGCGATGCGTTGAGAGCGGCCGACAGAGATAAGGATGCCCAACTCCAGAAGTTAGGAGAGGAGCTGGCGAATTTGAAATCCGAAAAAGATCGCCTAGAGAAAGAGAACGCCGGGCTGAGGGCTAAGAACGCGGAATTGGAGAAAAAGTTGGACGACGCCAGGGACGAGATTGAAAAATTAAAGTCGGAGATCGGCGACCTGCTCGCCGAGCTGGACCGGCTGAAAAAGGAGCTGGAGAAGGCCAGGGGCGAGATTGACCAATTGAAATCCGAGATGGGCTCGTTGAGGGAAGCCCTCGATAAGTGCGTCGAAGAGATGCAGAAGCTCAGGGCGGAGAACGACGGGCTCAAAGCGGAGAACGAGTCGTTAAAGGGCTCCGGAGACAGTCTGGCCTCGGAGCTGAGCCGGTTGAAGGACGAGAACGCGGCCTTGAAAAATGAAGTGGATCAGCTGAGCAGACAGCTGGCCGACTGCAGGGCGGAGAATGATAGATTGAAGAAGGAAGTCGACGAGCTGAAAGCTGAGAACGAAAAGCTCCGGGGGGAACTGAAGGCGTGCAACGATGAAAACGCTAAGCTGAAGGACGAACTTGAAAAACTGCGCGCGCAATTGCAGGGATTGAACGAGGAGTTGAGCAAAGTGAGGGCTCAGCTAGCTGACGCCGAGAACAAGCTCCGGACTCTGGAGCCGTTGGTCGCTCAATTGCAAAGTGAAAACGATAAACTGCGGAAGGACCTCGCGGCGCTGGAGCAGGAGGCGAGCGATTTACGAGCGCGACTAGACAGGGAAATGGGAGATCGGGACAGGATGCGAAACGATATGAAGATGCTGGAGGATCAGGTGCAGGATCTTAACAATAAATTGAACGCTGCCAGAGCGGAAAACGATGCCCTGAAGCAGGAGAACGAAGACCTCAAAGCGAAGTTATCGAACTTGGGACAGGAATTGGCGAGCTTGAGAGCGGAATGCGAGGACCTGAAGGCAGAAATAGCCGATTTGAAAAAATTGATCGAAGAATTGAAAGCGAAGATCGCTCAGTTGGAGGCAGACGTGGAACACTGGAAAATGGAGAACTGCAAGCTTCAGATGGAAGTAGATAAACTACGAGCCGACCTTGAAAAAGCGAGGAAAGATCTGAACGATTGTCTGGTAAAGTTCTTTTTAATAATCCACGGTACATATCTTCAATTGTTAATCATATTAAATTTCTGAATAGGCCGCGAAGAAAGCTTTGGAAGAAGAGTTGAATCGTTTGAGGAACGAAAAGGCCGAGCTTGATAAGAAGCTCGCTGATTTGACGGCACAACTGGAGGAGCAAAAGAAAGCTTTGGAAGCAGAGAGATCGGCCAAAGCCAAGGGTGATTCAGAGCTGGCGGCCTTGAAAGCCGAGCTCGATGCGTTGAAGAAGGAATTAGAGAAGCTGAGAGGAGAAAACGATAGATACAGGAACGAACTAGACGATTTAGAAAGACAACTAGCTGCTTTGAGGAATGAACTGCAAGCGTGCAAGGATGAAGTCGCTGCGTTGAGAGACGCGAATAACGCGTTAAGGGCCGAGCTGGAAGAGCTGAAGAATTTAAAGAACGAATTCGACAAGTTGAAGGCTGAGTTTGACGCTCTGAAGGCGGAGAATGAGAAACTTTTACAAGATAAAAAGAAGTTGGAAGATGAGAACGGCAAATTGAGGGGCGAGGGCGACGGTCAAAGGGCAGAGATCGACAAACTGAAAGGGGAGCTGGCCGCGGAGAGAGCAGCCGGCGAGAAATTGAGGGCAGATCTGAAAAATTGTCAGGAGGAGAACGATAGACTGCGAGCGCAATTAAACGAGATGAAGAAAGACTTGGACGACTTGAAGAGCGAGAACGAACGCATGAAGAAGGAGCTTGACGAATTGAGGAAGGCGCTCGCCGCGGCCGAGGCGAGGCTGAAATCGTTGGAAGACGAACTCGCGAAACTGCGTGCCGAGAAGGAGGAGTTGCTGAACGAACTCAAACGTCTCCGCGACGAGTTGAATAATTTGAAGAACGAATTGGAGAAAGAGAAGGCGGCGAAAGACGCGGCCCTGAAGGAATTGGCCGACCTGAAGGCGGAATTGGGCAATTTGAGAGCGGCGTTGGACAAGGCCAACGCGGAGAACGAGGCGCTGATGAACGAGAACAAGAAGCTGAAAGCGGATCTGGCGGATTTGAATAAACAAGTCGAAGCGCTGAAGAAGGAGAACGCGGACTTGAAGAAGGAGAACGAAGCCCTGAAGAAAGAGAACGCGGAACTCGCGGCAGATCTGGCCGCCACGAAGGATAAACTGGCGGACGCGGAGAAGAGACTGAAGGATTTGGAGAACCAGAACGATTATTTGAAGAGTCGGATCGCGGATCTTGAAGACGCCGTGAAAGAGCTCGACGCTTTGAGAAAACAACTGGAAAACGCTAACAAAGAATTGGCCAGATTGAGACCAGAGCTCGACAAGCTGAGGGCGGAGAACGCGAGGCTGCAAAGGGAGGCGAATAAATTGAAGAACGATTTGGATAAATTGAAGAAGGATTACAATAATATGTTGTCCGAATTGACTAAACTCAAGGAGGAGAAGGAGAAACAGAAGGAACGCGATGCGGCGTTGTTGAAAGAATTGGAGAAGCTGAGGAAAGAGAACGAGGAGCTGAAAGATAGGAACGCCAAGCTCAAGAGTCAGTTATACGATTGCCAGGCGGAACTCGAAAGGTTGCGCAAGGAATTGGAAGCCTTGAGGAGCGAATACGCCCAGCTGAAAGGTTTGATAACTATCGTAGTACCGTTTCAATTGTTTGATCGTTCGTTATGCAAGTTGTAGGGCGAAGTGCCTTAGTCTTTTGCCGAAGTCACTTTGCAAAAAGCACACGAGCTAATGGATAGTACTTTAAAGTTTGTTTCCTCTATTCAGTATAATAATATAGTAAAAGTGTGATAATCTACTCCTTTTGCATTTAATTAAACATAATATGCAAATAATAAATATAAATTGCAAATTGCATCTGTATACACATTTACGACAGTTCCTGTGATTTTATCTTTTTCTTATGCTTTGATTATCCTGAACAAAATTGCTAAAGACTTGTATGAATAGAAATAATTGAGAGATATTAGATCTATTAACATACTTTTGTTTGAAATAAGCACGAAGCCAAACTTGCCTTGGGGTCGCTGTCGCGTTGATTATAGTGTGTCTGTCGTTATCATACAATATTCATAGCACGAAACTGTAATTACATATTGTCAATGAAATGAATACAGACAAGAAGCTTGAGGTGAAGGAGACGGAAGTGGACAAAGATATTCTGGATGAATGCGGCGACTTCATTAAGGCGAATGAATTATTGGGGAAGAAATTTGAAAGGCAGAACGAAGGTAAAAATTGAATGGGAAATTTTTCTTTTTCCTTATACTTTTTTTTTTAAGTAGAAATATGCAAACCGATTCTTATCATTTTATCGCCCCCGCTGACCGAGGATCGGTAAACGTTGCTTGTGAATGAAACTGAATGCGGCCATTCAGAACTTTTAATTAGTGCCGCATCCGATACGATTTGAATAAGTTTTATGGCTACACAAATTTCACGAACGCTAGACGTAAATAAAGCCCGTGGTTAAGTCGCGGGCAATATAACCGGAAGCGTTCATAAAAATAAGCCGCTCTCCGTCAGGCATCACTGAATGACGTTAATGCATCATAGTCGTAGCATTTAAAAGTTTTTTCTATTATCAACATTTATAAATATATATTCTTTATTACGCTGTCAGCCGCTATAAATAGTCTTCCGCGTCAGAGGGTAAAAATAAAGGATAAACGCGAGGGAAAAGTTTAAAGTTCATCAATTTTTGTCTCACGTCTGCATGCTTCCGCTCTTAGTTTAATGAAGATTTTTTAAGTTCCCCGCAACGCTTGGATAACGCTATCATTTTATTGACTCGTCCATTTAATGATTAAATTGTCTTTTAATTTGAATTCTTTTTTGTACCGTTCAAACTAGGTGTCCAGCGTGTTCGCGATTACATTCAATTCTTGGAAGGTAAAGGAGAGGAACCTAAGTTGGCGGATCAGGTGGACGAGGAACCAGAAACTGATCCAGAACTGAGGAAAGAGATTGCAGACTTGTTCGAAAAATCTCAGGAGCTCTCGAAAAATATTTATGAGACAGAGCAGGACATACAGAAGCTTGCAGATCTGCTGAAAGGAGTAAGCTCCATGCAATACTTTCAGAACAATATTCACGTCACAATTATGTTTATATATATTTTTTAACTTTATATATTTTATTCAAATTTTAATATAAAATATAATACGCAGGCTGGAGCTTTCGATCCGGATTCTTGGCTAAACGTAAGTTCGAAAATAATATTCATTACTTTATTAGAATTGCACTGCACATTATAAAAAATTTCTATAATAAAAGATTATTAAAAATACTGATCCTCAATATATTTTCTATGCATGAGCACAATTTCTATAGGTAGTATTATGTCTTACAAATATTGTCAACCATTGATACATTGTGTCATCGATGTTAGCTATCTTATGGGAACCGCGATGTTTGATGCAGATTAATGATGCAGCTTAGCAAGTGAATGAACCTGATAGATTTAATAAATCATTCCTGCCCCGAGAGTTATTAATAAATGCCTTCGATCGATTAAATCGCGCGTTCGCGAGCTGTCCTTAAACTAAAAATTTAACAAATGGGAATTTTAAACAAATACTCTTACAAATGCAAAAATAAAGTCACAGATTATTGTAATTTATTTGTGCGATCGCTTGGGATTGATATTAACCATTCCTTTCCGCAGTCGTTGACTCTCACACAATTGGCGGAGCTCCACGACAAGATTTGCGTATTGACATCGGGGATGGTGCAAAAGGACACCCGGGCGGTGACGTGCGATCGAGCCCCGGCGGCTGACGGCTCGTTAAACGCGGATTGGAATATTTTAAACAAGCGGATAGCCGCTTTGCAGAAGCAGATAGCGCAGAAGCAAATAGAAGCCGGCTGGAAGCTGCAGGAGCTGAGACGGGCTCTTCGAACTGAGCAGGCTAACTTGATTCGAATCTCCGACCAAATGAATTTAGAGAGAAAACGCAATTTGAACCTTCAGTTCAGCATGGATGAGTCGCTCTAATACAGTTTTCCTTTAACCTCGTTCGACGTCCCGCTACCTCTTCAGGACATTTCACGGATGAGAGGAATGTAATTCCACCCCCGCCCGCCCTCCGCTCTTAACCGAGGAATCTATAAAGAGCCTGAGGATCAACAGGCTGAACGGCGAAACTGCGCGAATTAAGAACGCTGATCTTCAAATTGAGTTATCAATGATTTCACTTACCCGTTCTTTGTCCAATGTTCTAACACAAATATTTTCTTCTTTTCGTGTAATTACTGTATAATATCATCCAATATAATTAAGAGTATCTCTGATAATTATGAGGTTCCGTGCTAGGAAAATTACACGGATAATAACATAAAACGTCATTGTTAACGGACGTTTCGTGACAATGTCTCCCGATAAAATCACAGATCCTCCATACGTTATGTCAACGAATGCAATTATTTGTCTGGGAGGACGTAAAAAAAGTAGAATAAAGAAACGTCAAATATTGTTCATTAGTTAGTCGTACGCGAACATTTGACGTACTTATCAGGATGTTTCTCTGGCTGCTCGTAATTTGCGCGCTACGATGGGGCACAGTGCAAGTGAGTATAGAACAGTGAAACAAATATATATTTTCGATAATTCACACAATAATGTCCATAAACTCAGAGAACTCGATTTTATTTTTTATTATATTAATTATTAATTGTTAACATAAGGCGAAGCTCGAGGTGATGATCGAAGACGTTGAATGTTCGCAAGTCAACCCAGAGTACGTAAAGACGTGCGAATTTGAGGTAGGAGATGATAGCAATTATGGGAATAGTTTGAACGGAAATTTAGAAATCATCAAAGATTTCCCTGAGACACTTAGGGTACGTAATACATCAAATATTATAATGTTTTATTTATTATACTCATGAAAGTGTTTTCTATCGCAGATAATAGCTGACGTATTTACCGTTCATCATGGCGACTATTCGATCGATATGGGAC
>SMSR01009433.1:0-16516 GCA_019453355.1 Ceratina japonica | reverse complement strand
ATATATTTTAATAAATGCTTGTAGTATAAAAAATATTATGATATAAATTCAATTGAGTGTGTATAATATGAGAGGAATGGGTCTTTTTGCAAATTCATAGTATAGAATGATTTATTACAGTAGAATTCGTGCAATTATTTTAATTTATGTTGCTTTCCTAATTCTAATTCTGTTGTGCTATTAGCGAACCGTTCAATGACCCATGATCTTACTAATCCCGGGGAAGTCGTTCAGAAAAAAGTTACCCTCGTTCACCACCCCCTTATCCCCTAAATGAGATTCTCTGATAATTAGGATGCTAGGGATTCCGATTCTGTCGCAGGCCACGATCGGAATTCACGTGTGTGGTCGTGAACGAGCTTCATCCAACCTGGAATTCCAGAATTATGTCCAATCCCCATTTACTGTTCGACGTTCCCCAATTCGCCAAGAATTCAACCTTTCGTTCTGAACATGATTGTCTACCTTCGAATCAGTCCCTAGTTAGCGAATTGTAGAAAAGAAATTTATAATCATAGATCATATAACAATTTTTATTTATAGGTCGCTCAGTGTAATTTAGAAAGATGCGAAATAATTCCGAAGTGTTTTCCAAAAATATTCTCGTCACTTGAATGTGCATGGGTCCTCGACGGTAAACCCCCATTCAGGGTGGCCTTCATCCACGGCCGCGGGATACTTCAAAGGGATCGCGAAAAAATTTCGCAATCGATCCTCGCCGAACTTAAGACGGCTCTCTCTCTCTCTCTCTCTCCCTCTCGTCTTTTGAGAAAAGTAGAGAAAAAGAGTTGCTCTCCGAGGCCAGAGACGCCTCTAATCAGAGCCCTGAACGCGACTCAAAAGACTCCTCCAGTACACCAATAACCAAAAGTTCATTCAAATTCAAGTTTTAACAATTACTAAAAACTTTTCTCAATTTTATAATTATAATCATTTTCATTATTACTATATGGATTATTACATCTCGTGCTTTATACTTTATCTATTTCTATTCGTATTAAAAAATTTTGTACACTTATCAATTTTTATATTGTATCTGTATAAAAATGGAAATAATTGAATTTGTATTCTTCGCGATAAATTTTTGACGTTGTCCGCATTTTACGTATATTTGCGAGGTACTGTACGGTCGCGTGGAGTCTATTCATTCCGTTGGCACCTTTTCGCTCGTCGAGCAACTGTAGAAAAAGCATGATACACAATCTCAGTTTAATTACTTTTTCTCTGGTTCGGTTTCGTTGTCCGTCTCTTGTTCCGTTCCCTCCTGTTCGAGGACCTATCTGTGGGCGATAATTACTGGCAACGATTTTTCCTGTGACCTGAATCTAAAAACTCGAACCCTGCAGCAGGAAATTACATAATCTCCGCGTCGGCACGAAATTCCTGATGAATTACGCCAGCACACTTTTCTCAATTAAAGAAATAACGAAGTGAAATTTGATTTAGTCTCGCACATTTTTCGTTTCAATTTATTTTCATTAATTCCTGTTACGAATTATTTCGAGACTTCAGAGTCTCAGTCGTCCGACTCAGAAATTGCTTAATCCGATTGAACTGCAAAATTAACCGTCTGGTAATCGTGGAATGATGAATACTTGGCAAACGCGGTATCGAAGTCAAAAATCGTTGTTCCTGCCAAATTCCCATCGCAGCTGGCCCAAGCCTCTCTCGTACGCAACAATATTTGTTCACTCATGCATATTTACTTAATCTCGAAGTTATAAAAAATCGCTGAGTCAAGGGGAACGCGTCGCGTGTAAGGTAAGACGGGTTCTTGAAATTTTTAGACGCTAGACGAATTTCAATACGCAGTTTCGTTTTACCGCCTGTGATTTATCGCTGTTTTCAAAGTTTGTTACAGCCTCTCCGGTTACGAGTCTTACGTTCCCTTATTTTTAGACGGCATTCTGTTGCAAAATATTTGCCAGTTAGAAATTCTAGATCCTGTTAACAAGTTCACAACTCGAACACTCTTCCTATAATTATTTTATTTAGAAATCCAGCGCGCGCTAGACGAGAGAGAGGTATTAATTTACGAATGATCGCGCTAAGAGGCTTCGGATCTAATCTAACGATCAAATTGATTCGATTGGACAGCGAAGTCGTATCCCGAGGCTTTGTACAAGTTTTCACTACAAGAACACTCTCACTCGAGGGTCTTCGTCGATTCCCAGGAGCAGCCGATACATAGTATAATTCTATATTCCGTTGTTTATAGTCTGGCAGCGGAAAGCGGAACGGCTATAGAATAGTTTGTTCTCTTGAACACGGTTTGAATGAATCATAACACGGACCGGGACACTCGAACGCGGAAGCAATTACTTGCACTCGAACGAAGACGAGGCAGAACAATGTATGTAGATGACGAAGCTGTGTTTGAATAGAGAAACAAGCTCCCCGCCGCCGTCGCGTCCTCCCGCTCCCTATGTATAATTTATAACTTCAATTACGTTTCTCTAATTACGAGTGACGCACGGGAAATGAGCCTGTCGATCCTGTTAATAAAGCTCCAGGCCTCGATTATAAATACTTATTTATGTGAGTTTACGGTGAGGAGGTCAGATTAATAATTAAATCGTTAGTCGCTTTCTGATGAATTTACTCTGTTGATCGTCGTTTTGAAGGGATCTGGAAGGATGAGGAAGCGCAAAAACATACACTTTTCATCTTCGCGCCTTGATTTTATTCGTCTGTCTATGGAAGTTTACTTAGTATGGGATAACATTGTTTAACTCTTGCAAGATTCTTTCGCTCTTCTGACTCGTTAAGCTAATTACACGGTTAGCTCCACAATTTTCGCTGAAACTCGTCTCTAATCTTGGCCGAGAGTTTCGCTTTGATCGGTGACTGGAATGATCTGGCAGCTGATTGGTGAACAAAATTTTCTCAGAAGGGTGCACTAATTTTCGCCCCTTTTTCAATACCTTCTTACTCGATCGACTAATCAATTAGTATTCAAATGAAGTTTTGAAAATGAGAAATTGCCTCGTTATTTCATATTTTAATATACAAATTTTGTCAAAAAATTCACGAACGGTTCGAGGGTACTTCTTTGGACCGGTTGGGATCGAACCGATTGAAGATCGACATGATAAGTGTCCAGCAAATGTCAGTTGGCTGCAATTTCAGTCGGGCGAGCACTCCCGGAGAATTCTCTTGGCCGATTTGAATTTCAAATGTCGCACGCGACCGTTTTTAATCATGAGCCCTCTGGGAATACTTCTCTCTTTCCCGAAATTCCCACAAATTCGCGTCAAACGTAGCTAAAGTCTACTTTCTCTCGTATAAATGGAATTCCAACGTTTGCTAACTATTCCGCGATTTCTAATTGAAATCTGCATACGTTTATTACCAGAGACGAAATATTTGATCAAATAAATAAGCCCCGCCGATATGTTTCACTATTTATAGATAAGATTTTAACACCTGGTCCACGATTTCTAATTGAAATCTCGTATTTATCGTCAAAGATAAAGACGATTAATTTATAAATAAATCTGCCGAGGTTTATTATATTTATTGTCTGTATTGGAAATACTTAAGAGTATTTGTAGACGAAGCGGCTTGAAATACTTGTCGAGTTCCAAATTTATCTTGAATAGGATTAAAAGGGGTTGGGGCTTGGATTTGCGTGGGAGTGCCGGTGCCGGTCGATTCAACGTCTCTATGCGACTCGTACTTTCGGCTCGCACCTCAGATGGAAATGAAATACGTTTCCCGTATATTGCATTCCTCTCGCTTGATTTAATACGAAATATTACCTTTCTCTCGAAGACTAAAAATATTTTTATCTCATACCTCCATAAACTTCTTCTCCGAACTTCGACGTCTGCTAATTTTCTACAAACAGCAGATGTCACAAACGTCTAATTGTCGTAAACAATTTTATTACTAAACCGTGGAGGAATTGCTGTGTATCAATAAAATGATTTACCGATCGAAGGATGATTAGTACTTGCTCGGTTATGTAAATGCGTCGCGTGTTCACGGCCATTATTGACGTTTCTTGAAACGGTTAAAAAAAGAGAGAGCTCTATTGGTAGCCGTCATTAATTATGGTACCTTTGACATCGAAACAATCTTTCTTTGCGTTTGACGTTAACGAGCGGCCTGCTAATAATTGTCTCGCCTCTAGGACACCCTCGATTACTATTTCTGACAATCAGGAAACAACGATAAAGCTATTTTTTGTCGAGAAGTAAAAATACGAGTCGAAAATGTGGCACAGCAGTGATAATAAAAAGAACACCTAATCCCTGCTTAACCCTTTGTAAATACGAGATTACGTAATCGATCTACATCCAGTGGAAATGATTTATCCCGATCATTTCATTGTCAATTTATTTCGCCTCAATTAAAGTAAATCGATCGAGTCATCTCCATTATTACAAAGGGTTAAAAAAAAAGAAAGAAAAAAATAGAATTGCACTGCGTTGCACTTGCGTTTGAAACGTGAAATGTGGTGTACAGTCCGTTCGAAAATCCGGATGCCAGACGCAAGAAGTGTTTCCGGTAATTCGACGGTGAACGATGCGAACGAGGCGTTCGGCCGGTCCTGCCTTCCCTCCGCCTGAGGAAGGAGGAAGTTCCGAGTGATGCTCAGGGAGGAGGACGACGACGAAGGACCGGCGTCCTGGTGACGTTGACGCGTTTCAAGGGACGCGGACGGAGCCATGAGCAGCCTACAGGTGCCGGAGCTTCGGCTCCCGGCTGGCGACGGGGGTGGAACCGGTGCCAACAGTAGAGGAACCGCGCCTCTCCTCCTGGTCCCTCCGAACGTCGTGCCCAGGCGCAGACATTCCTGGATCTGCGGGTGAGTCCCAGATTCAATTCCCAGCTTCGTCCATTAATTATTAGATAAATTACAGACAAATTCCCTTTCCTTACTCCCCCCCCCTCATTTTTCCCAAAATTTGAATCTGGTTTCAATAGACATTTTGTTGTTAGTAGTATCAGTATTTCGATATTTTCATTAATCGGAAACAATTTTCTTATGGGCATTTTTATCTTTTATATTTTTATAAGGTAAGAGAGGGGGGAGTTTTCTCTTGCCTTTTACCCAGAAATTGTTCATCTAATTAAAACCTTGAACCTGATACCAGAATATTTTTTCTCGATAGACCAGACGATTTTCTTAGCCCATTTACTATTTTTATCAGGCAAACTAATCGATAAAAGCAAGCTATAAATTTGCTTAGCAAGAAAATTCTTGCGCAGATAATACAACGTCGTCTACACATTTTTAATAATAAATTTATGGTAGGTATAATGCGCGTTGTAAACAGTTCGGGGTAATGGATACCCTAATCATAACACGAACATAAATTAATATCGTGCGGTCATCGTCAGGAATAACTTGCAAACAGTAATTTACACCGGGAACACGTAGCGAAACGCTGCGCTGGCTGTGTGTTATTATCACCGGCGTATAAGCGCGATCCAAGAAACGGTCTGGCCTAACATGGTCCAGGACCACCCATAAACATGATCAACGGCTCGCCCTTTGTTCCCCCTGTCGGGATCGCGTCCGCCGTACTCGTGTACCGGATATTAATAGGCAATTGTCGCCGAAACCCAGTCGATATTCCGCTCACACGCTCCGACCGTGGATTTCTATTGATCCTGCCACGCCAATATAAACTTACCGTCGGTATCGATCTATCTACGATAACACACGAGTGTTATCGACCTCCGCAGTCTGCGATCATTCACTTTAATGAATTCAGGATAAAAACATTGGAAATTTGTGTCGTTTAATCGTTTTGTCGATCTCGTAGTGACAAGGGAGTTAGAACTACTCCCTGCTCGCGCAGTTGACCTAATCTCGTGAAATTGTTTTTCAGATCGGCAGCCAGGCTCGCATGATTAAATTCTAATTAGCGGCCGACTGGCCGATTAATCACGACTCGTCGCGCGGCTCAATGGGGGTTTGACTAAATGGAATTGTCTGTGAAATCTCTGGCTCGATCCCGAAACAAAAGCGGTTATTAACGGGAGGCTCCCGGGCCGTTGGATGCCAATACAGATTTTTCACGATTAACGCCTGACTATTGACCCACTGTTTCATTGTACTCGAGTTAATTAACAGAGTCAAAGGTACAATGGATTTCGGTTTTCAAGTTCAAATGATTCACAGTCGTTTCGAGAAGTGTTTATGTTAATTTTAACGTTAAAGTTGATTGAAATAGACTGCAGATTTTAGAGAAGCAAAATTTGCAGATCGCAGATCAGATGGTTAATTAAAACTGGTAAAATTTCTCCTAAAATTGAAGAAGCTAGGAAGTTTTGCCGAGGCGGAGAGAAGTTCGGTGTTTGTATCGCGGCGGCAGTTCGCGTACTTAAACGCAATTAAAATTGTTAATTAATTTCGCATGGAAAGTGGGGCGTGTAGTCACCGGAAGTAGAACTCGATCGCCGGAGGTCGAATAAGCAATTTCATTTCAGCGCTGATTTAATAATAAGCCACGCGATGCTGCCCGGTAATGGATACCGTCCAGCTTGCCATCCGTTTCTTCGACAAACTCGCCAGCTTGTGCTCCTACGACCTGTTACAACCGATCCTCCCAACCTTCCTATTTTTTATCAAATTTTATCACGAACTTCGCATTAAAACTGTCGTTCCGACAAAAAAACTTCATTTCCTTATCTAACAAAGAAATCGGTGTAACGTACCAGGTAAACACGTAATCACGTTTCATATTCAACAGTTTTTTTGCGGCTCGGTTCATTAATTGTGATATGAATGGAATCATTATTATTGGGTTCTGGCGTCGAGCGGTAGAACATACCTTGAACGTCGATACCTGCTAATTACTTTATTGCCTTAGACGGCGCAGGCCGAGATACACATTGAGCGGAGCAATAATCGTGCTTGTAAATCGGAATCAGCTATGCTAATACCGAATCCCTGTGCTTGTGTCAACACTATTTCGTTGCACCACGAGAGGCTGGTGTGTGGAGCAGGTACAGTCGAGAGACGCTGTTCAAGTTCTTCTCGGCGAACTTCTATCCCGATAATGGAAGTTATTGATTTTTACGCGTTTTCTCTCTTTTTCCTGGCCCGTGTTTAACGAGACGCCCGACCGTTTAATAGTTTCACACTATTTCTTTACACTGCTATTTTATTTATAACGAGCGTGTCACAATTAATACGAAAAGGGATCAAAACATCTTTATGTTACACATTGAAACTTCATATAGAGCCTTAATGAAACTTAAAAATTATACTGCAATTCGATTAATTATTAATTATTTGCCAATCTTATTTGATTTGTCTGTAAATTATGGTCGGTGGTATATGTATATTAACGGGTTGGATGTAATTAATAACGAGACACCCGTTACACGCCGGTTACGTCGTTAAGCATCGCAGTTT
This sequence comes from Ceratina japonica, assembly GCA_019453355.1. NCBI lineage: Eukaryota > Metazoa > Arthropoda > Insecta > Hymenoptera > Apidae > Ceratina > Ceratina japonica. The sequence continues at coordinate 9,141 of SMSR01009433.1, read as the reverse complement.
CCGATAACAAGGCACCTGGCTGGGCTCGCGAACGCAACCGTGAAAATCGATAATCGATAGAATCGGTAATTCAGACGCGGCTAACTGCATAAAAACCGGCCACAAAGAGAAGCCGTTGAAGCACGCGTGATGCTTCGTACACAGAAAAAAAAGAGGGGCTCCTTTATGAGGGGAATGCCACCCTCCGAGGGCTCGGATCCATTTCAACATCCACCCATGCATCGTTCTCGGCATTATACCATTTTTTCTCTGGATATCAAATAGGTGCATAATTAATTATTGCACGTATCTGGTTTTAGAAGCTCCACGCAAATTTCACTGAATATTTTGTCAGTGTCTGCAGTCTTTTATAGAATTTACAGAATAGATCGTCCTGAACGAACGATAAGTAGGTGGCTGATTATTGTTTCCGTTAGATGAACACCTTGAACGAGGATGAATAGGAGGCTAGCGCGTAGACCCGGTGAAGTCAGAGGGTGAATCCAGGCAGCAAGTAAATCGATCTACCTCCTCCTCGGTTTTCATCATCCCGTCTTAAAGATCTATACGTATAGCTCCGATTTTCGAGCCACGGTCCTCGCCAAATCGTCCCGAATCGAGAGATTCGACTATTCAACTCGAACGGAGGCTCCATTTCAGACCTGCCGGATTTACCTTTCAGCCGCTTTTCACGTCTTTCAGGCGGCACGGATCCCGCCTATACACGCTCCCTCCAATTTTTACGGCTTTATTAGTCTCTGTATCACTTGATTTATGTAATACTGCACTCTGCACTTATTTACTCAATTCAATTCCACGTTCAACAGTTCACTTGCTTTATGCGCTCAATAAACCATTTCTTTTATGCGCTCGCGATTTGCATTTTCTATTTTTATCTCAATCATTAATTAGCTAGTACGAAGTTAGGAAATCTGATAAAGAATTTTCATTTTTCGATTAATACGTTTAGAAAAATTGTTATAACTGAATATGCTAAAGATTACATATGATACAGACGCACTTGAATTGTAATTTAATTAGTCGATCGAACGGTTTGAAAAATGCTTGTAGATATTTTGAATTTCCTTTTAATGCGCGATTACTATACATTATGCAGGAATCACACTTGTTATCGAGTGTCTGTGCACTTGGCACCGGGCGCTTGGTGGTGCTGGGTTCCCGAGATACGATCGAGAGCCACGCGAATAGAAGTCGAGAGAGTTTTAGACCGAACCGAGCCGGGGTAAAACAGGAGGAGGACACACTTGTCCCCAATCCTTGCTCTTAAACAGGAGGATCCGTTTCGCCTCTGCTTGTTTATCTCCCTGTACCTCGGTCCTGGAACTCCCTCGAGATGCTTCNTTTTCATTTTTCGATTAATACGTTTAGAAAAATTGTTATAACTGAATATGGTAAAGATTAGATATTGTCGATTACTATAGATTATGCAGGAATCACACTTGTTATCGAGTGTCTGTGCACTTGGCACCGGGCGCTGGTGGTGCTGGGTTCCCGAAATACGATCGAGAGCCACGCGAATAGAAGTCGAGAGAGTTTTAGACCGAGCCGAGCCGGGGTAAAACAGGATACTTGTCCCCAATCCTTGCTCTTAAACAGGAGGATCCGTTTCGCCTCTGCTTGTTTATCTCCCTGTACCTCGGTCCTGGAACTCCCTCGAGATGCTTCGCCCTCGAGCCTCGTTTATTATCTTGTCTCTCGGACACGCGGCGCGTTTGCTCGTTTTGCGGTCCCCGCGATGATGCGACCGTTTCCTGCCTCGTANCGCCCTCGAGCCTCGTTTATTATCTTGTCTCTCGGACACGCGGCGCGTTTCCTCGTTTTGCGGTCCCCGCGATGATGCGACCGTTTCCTGCCTCGTAACAGCCTCGTGACTCGTTCCTCTTCTACTTTTTTCGGGTCGGCTAAGTGATTAAGAGAGACGTGAAAACTTAAATTAAATTTGTTCCCCGACGAAATCTAGAAATTGTCTGAAAAACGTCTGCAGGATGTTTGATGGAAGTAATAGAAGTTCGAATTGCATGTCGAGACGTGTACCTGTACGTGAGAACTTACGTCCGCGGCGTAAATTATGTTTTCTTGTGTGTCGCAGTATTTAGGCTGCAATTATTGAGGCTAGGAAAAAATGGTTCAAATAAAAGTTGTAAGTACCGCTATTTCCTGNCATGTCGAGACGTGTACCTGTACGTGAGAACTTACGTCCGCGGCGTAAATGATGTTTTCTTGTGTGACGCAGTATTTAGGCTGCAATTATTGAGGCTAGGAAAAATTGGTCCAAATAAAAGTTGTAAGTACCGCTATTTCCTGCAAAGAAGGTCGTTTACAATTTTCTTCTGTCTCGAATACTTCGGGAGTAGTCGATTAATTAGTTCGTTCACCGTCAGTCACTCTTCAACGAGTAGATTAATCGGTCGATTCAGTTTCACTATCATCGACTGTTTTGTTTTCTATTCGTTACTTCGAATATATACTCTAGGTCGTAAAAAATTGCAGACTTTTTCGTGCAAAAGTCCCATAAGGCTCCGACGCTTTNGCAAAAAAGGTCGTTTACAATTTTCTTCTGTCTCGAATACTTCGGGAGTAAATACATACTCTAGGTCGTAAAAAATTGCAGACTTTTTCGTGCAAAAGTCCCATAAGGCTCCGACGCTTTCGTAATTCCTCCTCGGTGATATAAATAATTGTAGAATTCACTTCTCTCCCTTCAACATAAAATATAATAAAGATTTAACAATTTCTTATTTGTTTTTGTTTCAGGTAAGTCTCTTCATTGTATCAGCTACATTGCTCGCCGGCGTCGCAAACCGTAAGTGTCACAATTCACGGTTTCTCGTTTTTAATATCCCATCGCGTGGCTCTCGAGCCAAACGAATTTACAAAGCTCTGGTTTCTCGAAACGCGAGAGAGGATTGCGACACTCCATTCAAACTATTTTTGCATACAAAAATTGTCATACGAATTCACTGAACGTGTTAAGAAGATTCGGACTCCCATTGTGATGTAAAAATTATTTTTTCAAATGGAAATAAGGGGGAAATTTTATTCCTTCAAAAATCCAAAAATTGAAAAATTGAATGCGTTTCTTTGATTATGTCAATTTATCTTGACAAATTGCGCACGTTTTCTAATACTCTCATTCAATTTATTACTTTTAATATAAGAATGATAATAATTATTTATCATGATAATCCTCGCGTTTAGCTAATTCCATTCTTTATTTACGTTTCGTTAAATATTATTCCCGAGTTTTTCGAGTCGGACGGATGGAAATGAGCGGTGCACCCGGTACGTGGCGTTCTGGGGGTCAAGAACATCGCGAACAGAGCGCAGTCGTTTTATTAACTCGGTATTTATAGTCGTACCGCCACCTCCTCGTCCTGTGGCTCGCGTGTGTCGCGATAAGATTAAACGGAGAGCCCGTGCCAAGAGAGAGCGCGCCGTGGGAGGGTCGAATTTAATTCACGGCCTCCGATCACCATAACGGATGCTACCCGCGATAATACGAATTCCTTTCGTTCGGAAAAAAATGGGCCAATTTCTCCCAAGCCCGACGCGAATTAATTCGTCCAATATCGTAAATTGATATCGCGGTAACTTTTGCATTTCTGTACGATTCCACGGATGCGGCCGCTCTTTTTTATCTCGCTTATGCGAGCGAGATCCTGCCAATTGATATCGCGCTACTTCCACGTTTTTATTTCGCGATACGAATTTTTTAACTCAGTTTATATGCGGTTCTTACATTTTTTTTCTTTTTTGCATAATTTTTAGACAGTTTTATATTTAGGCTATTATATTTTTCTATCAACTTCATTTCTTTCTTGAAATCCTAACAATAAAAAATAAAAACTCGTGTGGTTTTCTAGTCTAAAGTATTTTTTCTAAAATTACACATTTTCTGCATAAAATATTGGAATAATTAAATAATAAGAGAAATCTCGAATTAAATTGCCAAATAATGAAGAGTTTTGGCTAAAAATCGTGAGACAATCAGGAGTGAGGCCGAAAGGAATTCGGGAAATGTCACGAGGTCTCATTTAACGAGACCGAAAATGTGCAAACGCATATCTTGAATTTCGAAGCCGTGGGTGGCACGTCGATGGGTGCACGTAGCATCCTCGAAACTAGTAGCATTCGCGGATGAAAACAGAATGCAAGGGGGTTAGACGAGGACGTGGGGAGGGCGCGCGAGGGTCCTTGCGGGATCGATACGAAACGTAGCCCCGGTGCACACGCGGGTTCCACGCCCGCCCAATGGGCGACAGCCCCAGGTCCCCGCTGCTTTCGAAACGTCCACAGGAATTTCTAGGGCGACCCCGCAGCTCGCCATTGACGCCCGAAATGAGACACGCTTCTTGCGTCTTGAACCAAGTTTCCAATTCCCATGGAACACTCATTTGCGCCGTTAAACTCCAAAATCAGTTAAACACGTCCCGTCAGTTTTTTTTTTCTATAAACTATACTAAATTGTTGTCTAAACGAAATAGCTTATCGATATAATAGTTCTATTGCGATCCCTTTTTTTATAATCAGGTAATTAATGATAGCAGTTGATTTAGTGATAAAATAGATTAGCAGAGATAACATAACTGATAATATCGATTTTCATGTTGACACCTGATTAATAGATTAGATTAATTTCCGAGTACGTCGTCGATGCGCGCGATTACGATAGTTGCATATCGGTCGTAGAAGTATTGGAGGAGGAATTTGTGACAATTTCCAGTGAGAGACAAAGGGACGTCGAAAAAGGCGGCGATGACGGTACGGTAACGAACGTCGCCGAGAATAATGGAAAACGATAAGGTAAAAAGCGTGTCACGGGAGCTTGCGGGCTGACGCAAACGACCGCAAGCACAATAATTGTTTGGTACGGGTACAATGGAGCTCCGCGGAGACAAAAGACCGGTTGCTTAAGGAAAGCGTTAAAAATAACCGAACAAGCTCAACTTCGTAAGCTCGCTTTTCAAGAAACAATCCCGAAAACGCTGACACCGAAACAATTTTTTAATTACTGAAACGTTCGCGGCAATTACAAAATTTTATTCACGTCTCAAGCATTTTGATATCCCATCCTTTTATGTTTCCTAATTATAGAAGTCGTTCGAATGCGTTGCTGTACGTAATTCCTTTTTTTTTTATATAAATCATTGCAATTATAATAGTTTGACAATTTTAATTATATCACAGCTGGGAATCACGAAACGATAGTTCAAGTCAAGTGTAGAGGTTTTGCAATGTTGAATTAATGCCGGATAATAATAGTTGCCGATGGACATTAAAATTCGCTATAAACGTTACGAACGGAATTGGAAACGACCTAATCACGAGTACTTAGTCGTCACTCGCATGAATTATTCATCCTTGAGGCCTCATTATTATACCAATCGATCACTCTAATGAAAGTAAACATATTTTTCTCAAGACCGAAATAAACAGTAATTAAATCGTCGGTGAAATTTCGAAACGTCATCTCCTCCTCTCTCGAGTTTCTTTCTTAACGTTTTTTTTTTTTTTCGAAATCCCGTTGTCGTTGTGATCGGAAAAAATCGGTTTCGCGAGGTGTCGCGAGTGACGTAACGCGCGGCAGCAAACGCAGTTCGCCATTCGCGGATGCAAATCAACCGATAATGAGTGTACTGGACGTATCACGACAAACGCGACCTTTCGCGACCGCGACAATCTCGGCTAAACGCAATTCACACGGGAAAATGTCTCATCTCATTCACTCAAATCATTGCTGACATATAGACGATAAACATCGATGATATTAGAAAATATATTAAAAATTATTGAATTCAGGTGAACAAATGAGAAACTGTTGAACGGAATTTATGGTTAATTCGACGGAAGCTTGAAGAAATAATAATTAGCCCGGGTGCACCGTTCCAGGGTGAAAGCTGGAATAATTTCGTTCGGATTAGCAATCAGGAGTTGTTTGTTTCACGCCGGGATTGCGATTGTCCTCGTCTCGGTACACGGTGGAACCGTGGCCTGCCGCGTTTTCGGCCGTGCAATTTGTCAAGAATTGACGAGATTACCAATGGCCCGGGCAATTTTTGGAATTCATGCATCCCCAACGTAATTCACGAATTCGACCACGCTCGCCCCTGTCCACTATTTTTAGTCTCAAATCGTTGACACTGCCAATGCAATTTGTCTCCACAAATGACAAGCGAATTCTCGTTTCTTTTTTCTTTTCTTTTCTCCTTTTTACATGGAATTACATATTTTTTAATGACTTTGAATTGGGAGATGGGTTTGGGAGTGCAATTTTTAATTGTGGTGTTTTCCATTTTTATGTCTCGTTCAATATTATATCGCAGGATTTTATAAATGTTATTCTCTGTTTTTATTTCGAATACGAGTTTTTATCTTATGCTATAGTGATCGTCTGAATCACAGCGTCGATTACAACGGGAATTAATATTTGGGGAACTGTGAATGAAGTCTGGAGTATGAAAAAAGGTAAAGGGTTGACGCGGCTATTAGCATCGACTCAGGCGGCATGAGTTGAGGTCTAGGCCTAGGCCAAGCCCGAGTCGTTAACGAGCGACGCTTTCTCAGCGAGCTTTCGAGCTTCCCGCGGCGAGACAAAACGAGAACTTGACCTATAAAAGCTCGCACGATGGAGGTCTGCACGCGAGCCGATCCCCACTGATATTCGATACCCACTCCGCAATTATACCCTTTCTTATTACTGCATTCTTTAAACGTGCCTTCGATTTTCACCTCCATCTTGCAAAAAATCTTTTCAGCTCTTGAAACAGTTGGTCGTTTTTGTTTAATGTTACAAGTGGCTTTTATTTTTTTATAACACGTATTTAAATTCACGATTTATCGATCACGATTTTTGTTGAATTCATTCATAATTCTTTTCTTTTTGAACTGTGTTCAGGTATTTTCATTTACTTTTTATTAAGGCACCTGTTATTACAAATGAGCTAAAGTCCAATTCTATATAATTAAATTCCAACTTCTTCTGAGACGCCTAAATACTCTTAAAGATTCCAATCAGACGTGGAAGTCGATTATAACTCACGGAAGTCGGAATATTGAAACGGGAAATTGATTTCGCATCGAATCAAGAAACTACCTTTCGAGATGAAAATTCCATTTCATTTTTCAATTTCCAGTGAAGTCACGTCTACTCCACTCAGCCTAATTACGAATTCCATTAAACAATTAAATTAGTTCGTTTATCAAATTTCGACTTTTTCACAGTACAATGCAAAATTTGATTGATTGGTTTTAAGGTACAATTTTTTTCCTGAAGAAAATTGGAGACAGTCGGTAAATGGGTTGAAAATCGACAGATGTTTTTTTTTTGGCGGAAATCAAACGCGGTACATAGGGATAACTATCGATTGGGAATCGGAATGCAATTTGAGACGGGGTAAAATTTGATTGTGTGGCAACGCGGTGGCGCTTTGACGACGGGGGTTGCTATCGACCGCCCCCGAAACGTGTCCCACACCCGACGTCGAATAACTACCTACGTACACCCCCTCGCGAGCCCGATATTGCCACCCCGGCCTTAGAACAACGGTTCTTCTCTATTTTTTTTCGCCAACTTCCGCGAGCGTACCTCTTTTCCCGATGAGGGGTTTGATCGAGCCATTTGTTCTCGAGTAACTCGCGAATTCCACACATCTACAATCATCGGTCTCCTCGGTTTCTCTCACTCAGTCTCTATTTCCAATTCTACTTTTCTTTCCCATTCCTTTCACTAATTACTAGACTTCATGTTTCTTAAGCAACATTTTGTTAAAAAATGGAATCTAGTATTTCCTTCAATAAATTAATAATTAAAATCTACTTACACAAAATGAAGCAATTTATCTAAGAAATTAATTATACAAATATTTTAGGGATTATGTTATTACCATTTTTCGTACCATTTTAATCTGATTTTGCATACAAAGTCTGATACGAAATTGATCTCTCCCTTTCATCCAGTTTGCTTAATGATCATCCCTGAAAGCCTCTACAAATTTCGTACGAGTTAAATTCTAATCCGAAACGTTGATACAGCTACGAAGATTTTTGTCGAAAAAGTAGTTGGTTCGTATTTAAAGCCGAGCTTATCAAGCGCGTTCGAGATTTGAGCGCAATGGGGTCGAAGGAAATTGGAGAACGGCGCGGAGTCGTGGCCGGGTACGTTTCCACCGGTTCAACGGATCTGTCCGGCTGGCCATTATGCAAATCGTCGTGACGAAAGCTCCGGTATCGCTCCCTGTAGCGCCATAATCGTTCCTCCCCCGCCGGACCTGTTAAATGTCCCTTAAAAGTGGATTCTGCTTATCCTGGCATGTGTTCCCGCGCGACGCTCCCGGAAAAGGGGATTATCGTGCCACTTCCTCCGACCCTTCCCTACGTTCCGGGACAATCGTACGACGGGTGGGTTACATTCTTTTTTGTTCCATGCTTCGACAATGGCCAATTATAGTTCGACGATTTTCCCTCGGAGGATTCCTCCCATTTTTTTTTTCTTTTTTTTTTGTTTTATTTTTGGGTACTTGGTAGAAAATTTAGAAAATATATTAATTGTCTCTCTTNGAGGGGTTTGATCGAGCCATTTGTTCTCGAGTAACTCGCGAATTCCACACATCTACAATCATCGGTCTCCTCGGTTTCTCTCACTCAGTCTCTATTTCCAATTCTACTTTTCTTTCCCATTCCTTTCACTAATTACTAGACTTCATGTTTCTTAAGCAACATTTTGTTAAAAAATGGAATCTAGTATTTCCTTCAATAAATTAATAATTAAAATCTACTTACACAAAATGAAGCAATTTATCTAAGAAATTAATTATACAAATATTTTAGGGATTATGTTATTACCATTTTTCGTACCATTTTAATCTGATTTTGCATACAAAGTCTGATACGAAATTGATCTCTCCCTTTCATCCAGTTTGCTTAATGATCATCCCTGAAAGCCTCTACAAATTTCGTACGAGTTAAATTCTAATCCGAAACGTTGATACAGCTACGAAGATTTTTGTCGAAAAAGTAGTTGGTTCGTATTTAAAGCCGAGCTTATCAAGCGCGTTCGAGATTTGAGCGCAATGGGGTCGAAGGAAATTGGAGAACGGCGCGGAGTCGTGGCCGGGTACGTTTCCACCGGTTCAACGGATCTGT